>JAUZNJ010008937.1:0-18088 GCA_034780135.1 Jordanella pulchra
TTTATCTTATATAGTTCAGAGCTGGAACATTGCACCTTATAATAAAGAAATTCTATCTTAACTTCATCAAATTATCTTTAAGCCTACTTTTTTCTAAAACTGTTGCATATCCTGATTGGCATAGAGGAAGTTGGAGGTGTTATCAAGTTGGAATAAAATGGTTTCACAATATAATCACCAAGTTACGATTGAAAACTTATTTCTTTAACTTTTAGGCAATGAATCCACAATATCATTTATAATGAATTATTATCTATGTTTCTGTTATTGATTTTGTTTTCAACTATTCATATTTCTATAATGAATGAAAGTAAAATACCTAAATTATATAATAAACACGTTAGATATGTGTATGATTCTTTCAATTATTTCAGTTGCAGTGTTGGTTTGTACTATAATATTAGGGTGAGCAGCCCAATAGCTAAAGTGCAAATTGCTATTTATAATACCTTTGAACAAGGTAACCTTTAACTTAATATGTTATGTGAGCAGAAGTACTCGGTTATTAAGCCAACCTCTACTTGCTAAAAGTCTTTCATTTTCTGTTATATCTAAAATTTATGTATACTAATTGTTGATATGTTCCAGTTTTACAGGCTTCCTGAAGGTTCTTTTTTTTGGATTTCAGTTACCTATTTCATTCATAATGTGTGGTTATTTGAAGGAAAAACATTAG
Source organism: Jordanella pulchra (assembly GCA_034780135.1). Classification (NCBI taxonomy): domain Eukaryota; kingdom Metazoa; phylum Chordata; class Actinopteri; order Cyprinodontiformes; family Cyprinodontidae; genus Jordanella; species Jordanella pulchra. The sequence continues at coordinate 677 of JAUZNJ010008937.1, forward strand.
AAAATTAAAAAGATAGAGAATTTCGGTTTGTTTTTCCTGTTGTACGGATTTTTCCCTTTTTTGAAAATTTTATTCATCAGTACTGGACAACTTACTGGTATAAATTTATTGAGGAAACCCTAAATTGATAGGTAAATTGATGAAGTGTGAAGAGGCAAATTATTCACATTGATTTAAACTGTTCAGTTTGAACATTCACAGAAGTGTCAACAGTTGCTTCGTCTTCAAGGGAGTCTTTTGAAAGCAGTGCTGTTTAACCAGGCAGATTGTGCAGCATGTTGAGGGATGTTGGGTAACTCATACATCTTGATGTTGAGCAGATTGTGCTTAGTGGGGGATGCACCTGGCATGCCTGACCTCACTGCCCAAAGCTCCTATGATTAAAAACGGGCATCTATCCAGAAACCTACTTTGAGGGGATTTTTCTTTTCCTTTTTTTTTTTTTTTTTGCTGCCTTGGAAGACTTTGTCTTCATCACCACTAAAGCAGATATTGTGATGGATTTGTTCGAAAAGGTGCCAAGATTCTTTGCGGTATTATGATGTCAAATAATACAGTAATTGGAGTCCCTTAAGGAAGAGAAAAAAACAGCCTGTCTTGTGAAATAGACACATCATTAGCAATGAGTTTGCACTGCAGGACATTTCTGGTTTTGAACCAGATACGATGGAAATTTAGATTTCCTATTTTTCAGCTCTTTTTTAATACTTGCAATTTTATAGAAGGCCATTTTTTTGACACTTCTTGGCTGTTCCTGTAGGATTTTAATGAGGAGGTGAATATTTAGCAGATTTCTGTTTTATATTACATTCTTGAGTTGTATCCTTCTTTTCTGTCCAAGGAGCACCAGGGACAGTGATGCAGATGACGATGATGATGATAGGCGAATGAATCGTGGCTGCGCCCTCCAGTACCAGCGGGCCATGGTGAAGGTGCTGACCCAGTTCCACACCACTTCTACAGAGGGCACAGATCAGGTGATCACCATGCTGGGACCCGACTGGCAGGTGGATGTCACAGACCTCGTCCAAGACTCCCTGAAGGTGGTGGACCCAAAGGTTGCAGAGCTGATAGACAGGACGATTCTCGTGGGCCTGGAGCTGGGATCCACAGTGCTGAAGGTAAACTTCTTTGTCCATTAGATGTGTTGTTTTAGGTTTACGCCTCAACAGAACCACTGAAATGTTCTCTTCCCTCAGACTTATACTAACTTACAGTAGTTTAAGATCTTATCTGTACTCTGAAAAGCCTCTCCTCCTTTGAATTTCTCCTGTTTTAGCTTTTTTTGTCGAATTAAATTGTTTTAGATGATCGAGAAGATATTTTGAGTAAATACAAAAAGTTATTTTTTTTGCAGAATTTTTTCAATTCACCTATATCAGTGGGTTTTCTTGTAAAGTCATCTTTAAGGTTATACCAAAGCATCGCTAGAAGATATAAGTCCAAACTTTGAGTAGGCTATTGAAACACTATCTTTGTTTTGTTTTTTAACCATTCAAAGGCAGACCTGTTGCAGCATACAGCCCAATAGGAATTTTTACCACAGAACTTTCACGTTTCCATCAGCTAGACGAGTCGTCCAACTATTAAAGAGAAAACGCAGCAGTTGACAATCACACTATCTACAGTACACCATAACTGTCAGTATACTGCTGATCTTCTCAAAAGCTGTCACTTTTCCACCAGATTTTATCTAGATGCACACCTTCCAAAAGGTGTCACCTTTGTCTTGTTATTCATAAATTTTCCTTTCAGTCTTAAAGATCAGCAAGGTGATTTTGCAAGTAAGATGGGTTTTGGAAGTGTCCTAAGGGGGCAGTTGACGTCCAGTCGTTTTAACATTAAATCACATTCTCTGACCCTAAATGAGATGATTGAGCTCAGATTGCAGATTTCAATATTTTTTAGACCAATGGCTTTCAATGAGGGTTAATCTGTTCTTGAGTTTCTTTGTATCAAAACTTGGAGTATTCCTTTGTTAAAATCTTGTTGCCTATTCGATGTTGTGAGACCGTTTCTATTTAAACAAGTTGTTGGTTTTAAAAGTATGGCACTACTTAAGCCTTGGTGTGGCTACTTAAAGTAAAATAATGATATAGCAGGCAAATTATGTGGAAAACAAGTATATTCATACTTCTACCTTGGGCCAAGCCGATTTACATAGTATTTTTACCTTAATCAATGAAGTTATCGGTTGAAGTCTGCTTTTTGGATCTGCCATGGATTTTTGTTGAATATGATTGTTGTTCAGGTCCTGAAATTTTTAACTGTGAGAATAAATAAATATAAAATAATGCTGTATGGGAATAACGATCCGTAGAACCTGTTAGTTTTAAAGGAAAACTTTGCAACTTTACTCTTTTCTGCATTAAAATAAACATCAAACAGACACCTCGATGTGATGCAGAGTAAAAGGGGTGGAAAACTTTAAAAAGTTTTTTTAATAAGTGAATGAAAAGGGAAATGCCAGTAATAGAAAATTCAGCACTGTATCCTCTAAATCCCCCTTTAAATGAAATAGGTAATATCACTTCATGTCACAATGCCAGGGCTGAGCATCTTTTGTCTTTGAAGTGCAGCTTGTTAAAAGGATTTCATCATTTCATGTTGCAGCACGAAGGAAAATGCTTTTTAACCTTTAAGTTAACATAAAATAAGTTTTCTCCTTTAAGGTTTTTGATGCCATTATTAAAGCGGAGACAAATGCTGGTTTAATTTGTTGTTTTGGTCATATTTTTTATATAAAAACTCCCACACATTTGTGTGATATTCCTGAAGAAGGTGTCATAACAATGGATCAAACAACATTAGCAAGTAGTGAGAGCTTTCTTTTACACAAAGCGAGGACACCTTAAATGTTTGTGATGATCCCTTATTATTAAGAGAAACTTGTACAAAAACTGCATCAGCTACAGGAGACAGGCGATAAGCTGTGATGGATGGTTGCAACACATACTTTGGGAGGTAATTATAGTATTCATCTTTGTTTTCTCTGCTTTCCTTAGAACCACTGTTTGATTGCTTGTTTTCTTGTCTTGTGTTGTCCTCCCTTATCTCTGCAACTAATTTGGTGACTTCAGCATTGAATCTGAAGCCATGAAATATAGTCTCCACAAAATATGACCTTTTAATAACATTTAATTTCTTCTTCACATCTCATCTGTTTATATTGTGAAACAGAAACCTATCCTCTGAAAGTACGTCCTGCTGCTTCTTTGCATGTTGGTGGATCAGCAAATCAGCAAAAAAGTCCAGGGTCCCTATGAAGGAAGCAGCAGAAGTTATTATGCCGGGGCTATGATTTACAAATGCTTCACCGGTCATTTATGGGGACAGAGAGAGATAACGGTTGAGAGTTTTGATCGCCATGAAAGATCACAGTTTTTGCCTGTCAAGGTGGAGAATTGTTGCCTGATGGATGCATTCAATCAAAGGAAAATAGGGAGAAAAGATGTGCCACTAATCCATCACTTTAAATGAGCAATGGATTGTTTATACTATGTTGAAGGGTATATAAATAATTACACATAGGTTTAATAGCAGATGGTAAAACCTGCCATATCGACTCAATTTTGATCAAATAAATTGTTTTAATAAGATGTTGGGAGATGACTGTCTGTTTTATATGTCTTTCAAGGTGTTTTGTTCATGTAGCCATAAAAAAAACTAACAACAAACTAAAAGGTTTGTTCCTTATCACATTTTAATTTCAACATTAACCTGTAGTTAAAGTTGGACTGACCTGGATAATGTTTAGAGATTTATATGCTGCCTATTGAAGGAGTAAAATTATAAACCTGATGCCTGGAAGGAGCTCAGACTAAGACAGAAATTGACGGTTGTGCGATCTAAACATCTGTCAATGACATTACCAAAACGCAGAAGTAGAGCTCAGGTTAAGATAAATACTATAAGCAAAGATAAAATAAAGATAAATACAGAGAAAAATAAAGATAAAAACTATGAATACATGATGCATTTTTAGACTGTTTTTGATCTGCTCTGTGGTGGTGTCACAGCACTCCCAATGTAGTGATGTTTGCACTTATATGGAAGCAGATTTTTTTCCAAATCATTCTTGAAATAATACAGTTTTTTTCCATGTCAAAAAGGCCTGAATTACCTCCTGAGAAATATTAATGTCACTCAGTACATATTTAAATAAACTGGAGCTAGATGTTTTGCAAGATAGGGTTAACCTAGATTTAACATGAGCATTGACTTATTTATACTATAAAAGTTGCAGTAATCTTAAAAATCAGTGGTTAGTTAGCTCCTCAGTGTGTTGCTCTATATATCTAGTGTTTAGGCAACTGACAATTGGACTAAATGAGTTTAGGTTTAATTGAGTTTCATTCTGGGATATATTGCATTTATTAATAGTAAACAACACATTTTCCTCCCAAAAGCCTAATACTAGATATCCATTAGCAAAAGAAAGGAAAAATCACTTACACAAACACATTCCTTTAGGACCTGGGCATAATGCAGTAAATGAAATTTGAAATTAAGGGCAGTCTGCAAATTTACAAGTGGATGTCTATCCACATGAATTCAGGCATGAGTCTAAGTTCCCAGCAGGACATTAATCCATTATGTTTAAGTAAAACGATCAGTTGCCTCTGACGCAAAATAAAGTCTCCAGCTGCTGTTAAACGTCACCTTTGGTTCCAGTTCTTATTTCCCTGCTGCCAAATGACGAAAACACGGATTTAAACTTAAACATAAAGAACATACTGCAGATTGTGTCCTTGTACAATAAATGACTGATGCTTTAGGAAACTTGGTTTGCAAAGAAGTTATTGCATATAAATTGCCATACATTTTTTAAGCGAAAAAATCTCATGAATAGTCTTTGGTTAATTTAAGAATTTTCACTGAATAGGTTATATCATGATAAATAAGACTTTGCCTGGTAAAGCATCTTAGACACTTGTTTTATTTAAATTAATTTCTGAGAGCATGTCCCACTTTAACTGAAATATGCCTGTTTTTATAGTATATAAAAGAAGTAAGAAGCTGAACCTTTTCATGATTACGTCAAAGAAGGTTAAATACATCTATCTAAAATCATGTGAAGAATCCGCCAAACCTGTTAGGACATGGAGGCTTAATGGGGACGATTGCTGAACCATAGATGCCTCTGGAAGTGAGAGGCTGGATTTGAGCAGACTTCACTGCTAGTCCTTAAATCAGAGATTATTGCTTAATATCTGCAAACACGCCTCATCCACAGTCAGCGGAACAGAAATAAATTCGAGTTTATCTGCAGGATTTATTTGGTTTCTAATGTACTAAGTTTGGTGCTTCAGAGTTTGGATTTTGTTCAGCAGCTCATCTACAATCATGACTGGAATGATTTTGTGTCAGAACAAACTAACAGTGCGTTATAATACTTCTCATATAATAAGAACAGTTGAAATAATAAAATTGCAGTTAGAAATATATCCAAGCATCTTTCCAAGTAATTGTAAACATTCCAATTCTTATTTACCCACCGTCTTCCTCCTTCTCTCCTAATATAAACTTTGACATGTTCGATAAATTTGAAAGAGTCCCTAGAAAGCCATTTTATTTTGGAGACTATCTTGCCCTCTCTACTGCAAAGCTCTGTAACTGTCCAGGGAATCGATTTACCATGCAGGAGGTCTGCATTGGGTTACTTTGCAGCTGGACCATCTGCTTACTTTGCAATGTGAAACATTGTAGAACAGCACGTTTAAATATGATAAAAGTCTGTCAGGTTTCTTGCATTTCAAGTAGTTCAATTTGTATTTTATCAGTGCATCCTCTTAAAATGAGGCACTTTGTTTTGAGCTGACGGATTAACACGACGCATGTTTGTGCTCGTGGTTGTTAATTACCTTGATGCAAAGCATAATAAAAATGCCCGTCATGTCACCAGGATGAAGGCTAAAGCTTCCAAACAGGCGCAGTGTACACAGGAAAAATTGACCTGCCATTTAAGTCCACAATGAAAAACAGGACAAATTTAATTTCAACATTAAACTGCATGTTCTTTTGGGACTTTATGTCAAACATCTCATTAAAAAATCTCCAATAGCTGTACAGTATGGTGTAAATAACCTTTTAACTAATCTTTTTCTATCCTGTTTGTACTGGTTGATTTTTTTTCTAATCCTTGATGTTTTTTTGAGGCTGGGGGGAGTTCAAACAGTAGTGGCTGCTTATCTGTCACAGGTTGTCCTAAAGGCTCTCTTCTTGTGTTTACACCCACCTGCAACCAGTATAGCAAGCCTTACACTGGTGGCAACACAATTCTCAGATGGAAGCAACCTTTTGCAATGCAGCTGTTTTTTGCTGCAAAACACATTTTTAATAACTTTCTAGATTATTGCTTATATCTTTGCTTCTACAGATTTTCAACCTTCTAAATGCTTAGCTTGTCTGTAGTGATGTTTTTTAAAATACATTTTTATTCTAACGTGTGGTGCTAAGGGCATTAGAGCAGAAGAAGTAGGGAAAAAACACAGACTGCTCAGACGCAAAGATAAAAACATTTAAAAATGACTTTTGAGGCTAAGTGGAGTGAAGAGGCGCACAAGGGCATTTGAACACCATAGAAGCAACAGAAACCCCATGAGCTGATTGTTCTGCTTCAGGGTGTTTTTTCTTGATCAGCATAAACCAATACTGCCCCCCAAAAAACAATGTTGCAGCTATACAGCATTTTTTCGCCATTTTTAAAAACCTTTACAAAAGAAAACCAGGCCAACTAAGGGTGTAGATTTTCTTTATCTAGCTGGTCCTTGGTCTGACCCTTGGATCAGGCAGTCAATGTGAATGCACCCCTAAGGCCTATACGCTCCATACTGCACAGGAATGCATACCTTTCTCTCATTCAGAGCTGCAAGAAATAAATTGCATCACTCCAGTCTTCTCAGCCCTGATTTGGTCATTCTTGCAGTTTCTCCTTAAAAAGTCTGTTTTACTGAGTTTTTTCTTGCATAGTGTGAGAAAACAATTATATATGCCTCAGTAAATTCAAAATATGAAGACTTTATAGGAGTTCTTGTGAAGTTTTCCCAGCCAGAAACAATTGTGTTTTCGATCTTCCCACCTTAAGTAAAATACTGAATTCCTTTGTGTTTTTTAAGAACAGTTTCTGCCTTTAGAAGTACAGTTGTTATAAGAAAACACATGATCTCGATATAACTCCACTCAATCACTGTGACATGATGGAGTTTTGAATAGTGCAACCTTTAAAAAAAATCCAATCTGAATTGGAAAATATAATAGGAAAATATAAGCTCTGCATTTGATGCACACATGTTGGGGACGTCTCTATTGGGCCTTAATAACCTGATCTCATTAACTTGCTGTTTCGAGAAAAATTGAAGGTGTAAAGTTTCAGGGTAGTTTTTCAAAAGTTGAAGGAGTTTTTTTTGGTATGAATTTCTCATTTTCTTTTTCTCACAATGCACTTAATGTTTCTCTAAATTTTGATGGAATATGCCTCTTCTCATTTGCATTAAATTCTGTCTTTTTATTTCTTAAAATTCGAGCTCTGAGGGTTGATCAAAAATTTTAAGGATCTTTAATGTTTTCAAGGCGACTCACAATAAAACTCACATAGATAAATATATCGTTGGACCAAATAAACAAACAACTTCTCCCGTTATGTCTGCTCAGTTTATAGTTTTGTGATTCATTTGCATTTTGCAAAAAATATATATTCCTCTAGAAATTAGTTTTGGTTGCAAAATAAGTGAGAATAAATGTTTGAGCCAGCAGTCACAAAAATATTGTTTTTGCTTGTTGTTTTTATTAAAAGTACAGTTCAATTCCGGCTGACTGAAGCTATGTACATGATCCTTTTAAACTAAGATAAAAACCACATCTTCATGCTCTGGTTGTCCCAGGTGGCAGCAGGGAGGGGGAAAAAAAGACTTCGACTCTCAGAAAATGTAAAGCATTTGCAATATGCTTGGTTCATATAATGTGAAATTCTGTTTGATAAGATTTCCCACCAGTTTCCCAATCAAGCACAAGACCGTGTTGTGAAACATACAGGGAAAATCCAGTCTCTTAATTAGTGTGAACAGCATTACCACAGCTCAACTCTGACTAACATGAACGTTTGTACTAAATCTCACAGAGAGCACCTCAAACTTTAAAGCTGCAAGATTCTTTGTTGGTCTAATTAACTCTACCAAAATTCAAACGTAAACTTTGAATTGTCTCAGGAGCCAGAAGCCACATGGTTATTAGTGATTGGTTCAACGTTTCACAATGAGGTGATGTGTAACTAATTAAAGGCTGCTAAATACACTTTGAGAACCAAGACATTTGATTTTTGTTCTGGAGGTTGCAAGAAAGAGTGAGTAACAAAGTTAATTTTGCCCTCATGTACTGATACTTCACAAGCGGCTCAGCTTTTGATGTCCATCCCACTAAACAGGTGACTGATGATTGACTGAGAGTAGATGGGAGAGGGAGGGACAGATAGCAAGCCAAACAGGACTGGCAGAGAGCTGAATGTAGAGAAGCAGAAGGAAACAAAAGGCTGCTGCACACCGAACAAGAAGAAAGACACTTTTTTTTTTCACTCCTGCATGGAATGATGTCAGTTTCTTTTCTCAGCACTGTATGGGAGGGGGAGGATGCTCCTTATTCCTCAACTCAACATTTGGGCAGAATCTTTCTCTTGTGGGGGTCTGACCAGTGTACTTTGATTAGACAGGATTTAGCTGGCCGTCTTTAAGTTGGAGATGCCTGACATCTAACATCTAACTTCTGCTAACTTGCAATGTTACTTTATACTGTAAATTACCCTAGTAGGGCAGTCCCAGCCCCCTTGCACCACACTCCCTTAGTGCTGTCTTTCCAAATACAACCAGAGCACACAGTGAGCTCTATTTTCTGTCTTCTCTTCTACATTAAGCTCTCTGCCTGCCCTGCTTGGTTTGCTGTCCGTGCCCCTCTCCCAAGCCTGTCCTTAGTCGATCTTTGGTGAGATGTACAGTGGGGGGGACTTTGGATCGCCCTGCTAGGCTGATTTATAAATAATTTCATAATGTAGATGATTTATGCACAACTACAGTATTAACTTTAAGATACATGTGAGGTATCTCCACTTTTTAACCTAAATGGCCGCCATCTAAATCCTGCCCAATCAATGTATGGTTGTGTAACACCCAGTGAAAAAAGAAAAGCAAGAGAAATCGTCTTAGTTCTCATGGAATATTTAGCAACCTTTAATCTGAACTATGTCCATGTTTGCACAATTACCCGGCAGCTACATACAAAAAACTTAGCATGCATGAATAAATCTTCAGCTGATATCTTGTAGCAACTTATAGAATGTTGTACTGAAAGGTTTGAGGAGAGAAGTGCAGAGGCGCATGGTGAGAAGATGATGTAGTCTGATGTAAGTTGCATGCAGCTGCATGAGTGGGTGCTAAACCAGCAAAATGTTTCAATGTGGGTGTCGATCTGGTGTTGATGCTCATCATGGAACTTAAGTTCTCCTTAAGCATCAGTGGGATTTTGCCTCGGTTCAAGCCATGTACAGCTTTGAAGCGACTGTTTGTGTGTCTGTCTCGCACTATCTACCAAACCCAGAGCTTCACTGACGAGCCAAACCAAACTTAACAGGAAGAAGCTGGAGAACTACAACTAACCCGAGCATGAGGACAGATAGGGATGCTAATGACATATTGTTATTCATTATTCAGTACAGTCCTGAATCAATAAACTGTCTATAATTTATCTTCAAGTAAGAACATATGTTTTTTAGATGTTTTTAGGACATCTTTTTCAATAATATTTCTATTTAAAGTTTTAATGAGGGGGGCAATAGTCCATACTTTACCATATAATTACAGTTTCATCAAGGCCCTTCAACAAAAGCTGACAAATAGCAGTGCTCCTCGGTCTGAGCCAGGTAATTTATACATAAATATCCTTCAATGTTAGCTTCTTATATTAGGAAAAAATAACAAATAAGGAAAGACAAGAAATAATAATGTTGACATAAAAACTTGGAGCTTACAAGGTTCACCCACTTATTCACCTTCCTCCTCAAGAGCCAAACTTGCATTTTTAACAAATTCAATAAAAGGTCTCCATATTTTATCAAACACACATTTTTTTTTTGCCCTGCAATATATATGCGATTCATTCAAGTGGAAGGGTTACCAGCATCTGTCTTATCCACTGAGCTACTGCTGGTCCCTGGGTGTTTTTCCACATCAGTGCAATACATCTCTTAGCAATGAGCAAGCCAAGGCCTATGAACACGCTTTGACTTTTGTAAAGTTATGTTTTTTCTGGATATAAACCCAACTAAAATAGTCAAGCGTTTGTTGCAGTTGGTTTTACAATTATTTTTTTTAATTGTTACTCCTACCTCTTCCCAGAACAATAACATTTTTTCACATTGCCACAAGCAATGAAGTATTGTTCCTTTTTCTGCCATAAATTTTCAATCACTCAAACTTTGTAATGATCAATTAAAATCAGTCAGAAATATAAAAAAACTTGGACTTATTTGTATCTTCTAACGTCTTTGGCAAAACACTTAATGATAACTTGTTCACAGAACACGTTTTTTTTTCTATAGAAAAAACTGTAAATTATCACTTAAAAAACTTGTTCAGGTAAATAGTCTTGATGTAAAATGATCTTGAGAGATGAGACATTGAACTGTTAAGAAAGGAGTGATATATCTCAATGAAGGAGGGTCTTTCTCCCAAAACAGAATCCTCTCTCAGTCATCAGGTCCTGTTGTGGGTCTGTGCAAGTTTAAAATATAACAAAGTCTCCTGTAAAGATAGAAATTCATTCACTGACTGTTTCTTATACCATGTAATTCATTACCTATAAGAATTGTGCTTCTTTTGTAGGGCTCTATTGATAATTTTGCCCATAAAGCCCCTGAGAAACATTTCTCTTCCCCGTAACCCATTGATATATGTTTCTTCTTTAAATCAAGAATTTGATTAGCATCAAGCAACAAAATTATTATTAGAAACCATTATTTTTTCACATTTGCGATTGTTCTTGATATCTTTTTTATATGGAACAAAAGTCTTTATGCCATTTCAACTCTGAGATTAAAGCCTCTAGCTGACAGTTAGTTTAGTTGCCTTGATGTTTAACTGCATGAAAGTAAATCTCTGTGCAGTATTTCTGAATTGTCTCTCCTCTGTTTATTGTCCAAAACCACAAGCATTGATAAAATTTCACTTAATGTGAATCTAATATGACCACATCATTTTATATATATTCAATTTAGACTGATGATTTAGCTTTTTATCTTGTTATTTATGCTGATGTCGTTCCAATCAGCAGCGCTTCCTCCCCCAAATGCAGCCCATCCCAAAACAATCTGTTAGAGGGTGTTTTTTTTCTTCCACAGACTCTGTGGGAAACATGGGAAATCAGTAACTGTGGTAAAAGAAAATGAGGCAATCTAAAAGAAAATGAAGACCAAATTGCTCTCACTTCATAGGCACGCGGTCCTTGGAAAACATCACAAACAAATTGATAACAGTCAGGGAGAGAGTCTGTCTCTCCTGGGTTTTTATTTTTAATGTTTCAAATGCTAGTTTGAGGCTTAATTTCCGTCTGAAAGGAGCAGCTTTCATTCCAGAGAAATATTTCAAACTCAGAAAACCCCATCAGTGTAAAGAAACAACGTAATAAACTTCACCAAAGCTGTTTTTCAGAATTGTTATATATTTTGTTATTCTTATTTTCATTTTCTTGTCTATGTACATAGGTTTAAACTTTAAACATTAGCTACTGATAAACCTTTCAAAAAATGTACTCCGGGCTACTTCACCATTGGAGGGAATTTTTGCAAAACTGAACTCCAGCATCTTCTCCTCATATTCATACAAATTATTAATAGATTTAAAGCTGGGAGCCTGAATTTATTTGAATACTAAAGCCGTTCCAACTTCTTCCAGCTTCAAACAATTAAAGTCCTATTTTAAACTCAAACCTTTAGATCATGTTGACTAACCAGTTTGTAAAAAAGAAATGATGATATTATTTTCAAATAAAGGAAAAGAACAAAAATGGGTAGATGAGCTGTTTTTCAGGGAGTGAGAGGCGAAACTTCATATTTTTACAAAACAAATATATTCAGTGCTGTGTTTGTCATGAAGCCAAGGTGAGGTGATGAGATAATTAAGTGATCAAAAGCAGCACAGAATAAAGTTGTTGAAATTAAGGTAAGGTTGTTTGATGGCTGAACTGAACCTCAGCATGATCTTTACCTCAGGTTACATTTTTGAATGAAAGTTATTAGATTAGTTCATTTGTGTAGTTTTACCATCAGTTTGAGGCAACACTTTCGACCTAAGGTAGGATTTTTAGTTTGAAATTAATGTTTTTTTTTATTATTATATATGCTTTTTGAAATTGTAGAAGATATACATTTCTGTTTTTCAAATACTGAAAAAACTATTATTTATAAAAAGACAGAAAACCTCATTTGAATAGTTGGCTAATAGGTCAATGTCATTTTATTTTTATGGCACATTAGTAAACAAAAGTTTACCATTTTTTTCTTCTTTGTCAAATGAACTGATTACTACAACAACAGGAGTAAGAAAAAGGAAAAACTCTTAAAAACAGATAAAATTAGAATAAAATATATAATACAACTGTTGGCTTCTAAAAGAGTCCTAAAGTATGTTAAAATGAATCCTAAAGTATTAAAGTTTGGTGTAGAGCACAGATTTAAGGGTCCAAACAATACCTGTGGTTTGTGTAGAAAAGATATACAGTTCTATCACGGCAGAAAATGCTGGGGTCTGATTATCTCTGACCTTCAGTTTGAATTTAGTAACATTTAACAGAAACTAGTTGGTCGACAGAAATTCTGTTATTGAAGTGTGAATCTTACTGAGATTACATTTGTATGATAAAAACAGAGCTGGATAATGGAGAATGGAATACAAAATATATAACGTTATGTTTACAAATACTCGCATTTTTAAAGGAGAAATCCAAACCAGAAAATAAAAGAGGAACAAAAAAACATAATAAATCTCACTGTGCGCATACTATAATAATTTCATTTTATGTGACGGGACCAACAGAATCCACAAGTGGACGCTTGCTTTTGGAAAAATGTACACAAGTAACAGTTCTGTGACCTAAATATATTTCATCATAATAAATAAGAAGCGGTCAATGAGAAATAAAAACTAAAAAGGTAACTCAAGTCCAAAAGCACTATTTTAATTTGTACAAAAAGATCAAAATCAGACAAGCAAAATGTTTAGGTATGTGAGAATGATGATATCTCAAAGGATAAAAAAGTAAATATAAAATCCCATCATTTCAAAATAATAAATTATTGCAGATTAAATGTTTCTAAAAACCAGCCAGTGGATAACGTGTTTATATTCGAACAGTGTAAATAATTCCAATGATATGATGTTTACCTTATATTCACTTGACCTCCAATGCAATAAACATGAAGTAACAAGAAGCAGGGAGAGTATCAGATCTGTTGGCTTGGATGCCAAATAGGTTCCAATGTGTCTCATCTTTCTGGTAATGTTCAAACACCTTCCATCCTGGTGAGATTAAAACCCTTCTGCACATAAGAGTGGGCTAATTCATCATCCACAGCAAATACTAATAAAAGAATACATTTTATAGCACTTGAAACAATTGGTGTCACGACCATAAAAAAACATCTGGATGATTTTTTTCAATTTATATGGATAAATACCGGCCAAGAAAACCGTACAGTGGGACGTTTCACCTATAAAGTTGTTCTGCAGCATGTAATCGTTTTATGTGTCTTGAGTGGATTAAATAAAAGCCAAGAAATAAATGACTAAACAATATGTTTCAGATTGAATCATAACCTTGCACAAAAGCAGTTTCTGTGATTACATTTTTCTCTTATGTAATCGATGCACAATGTGGTGTCTCTTTTCAATTTGTTTTGACATTTAGACATAGTTCCCAGTATTGATTTATTTTTACTTGGTTTTTTTTTACAGTGTTAGTTTTTTTTTTAGGTTTTTTTAGTCACTTTAATTGGCCCTTGAAAGTATCAGCTGTGGCCGAACAGAATGTGAAATAGCAGAAAATCAATCGCAGGCAAACATTTTTCTTTTTGCAGTCATGCTCCATTTGACCTCCGTTGGATCACGTTTTCACACAGAAACTGACATCTATTTGCCCTGGAGAAACACCTCATGTCTCTATCCTTATTAGTAAATAGTCTTTGGAGCTTCTCATGATTTAACTTCTTGGCTAAAGTGAATTCATCTTCAGACATGGAAAGAGAAAGTTCTAAAATCAGGTATTATAAAACAAGCTCCCTGCAGAGTGTGATCCATCATTTAGCTAAGCTTTCCACGAGATACACTTTAAGAGTTTATTTTATTCATCCATTTACCATCATGCCTTGGGGTTTGTCTTCATACAGACTTGTGCTTGGATGTGTTGTGTATGAGAAGTCATCTATAACTTTTTTTTTTCTGGCACATTAATCCATCAAAACAATATGCCCATGGAGTTGGACCGAGGCTGAAAAATTTTATAGTCGCTAGGAATTTTCTGTAAAACATTAATATCTTCATATGTACTGTGGTATGTTGCTGCACATAGTAAATGAGTTGTGAACGAAACTATAATTCTCAGCTGTACAGCAGCACTGTTTCCAAATATTAAACCCTGTAGGAGGAAAAGACATTAGACAAATCAAATGTTTATGCATGAAAATGGTATGGATAAAACACTGCAGCACCAAGGAGGAAGAAAACTGAAGGTTTAAGTAGCTGAGGTCAACGATCCAAAGCTTCAAGAGTGGGGACCATGAGGCTGGCAGGTTTGAGTGGAATGAAGTGAACTGTAATTTAAAGATGACCACTAGAGTGAAAAGGGAGGTTTGGAGTGGGACTTGCTATAAAATTTGGAGACTGTTGTTGCACCACAAAGACAGTGAGGATGGATTTTAATTATCCTTAATGAGGAGGAGGAAGAATAAATAAGGACAAGAGGATGAGAAGTAGGATGGACCTATTTGAAATAAAAGCTAAAATGGTTTTACCTTATGCAGAATGTTGTGTTGTGATATTTTGATATATTTATTACCCACAATGTTTATCAATATGTTTTTTACTCAGAATTTATTCGGACCGTCTACTGGCTGTCTATTAAGCTTGGAAAGTTCAGTTTAGGCAACTGGACGTTGACCATGACTGGATGACTGAGAACCTTCACAGATATGGCTGTGTATTAGAACACTGTGAATCAACTGCACTCAGTGAAAATGCTTACAATAAACATGGAGATGGGTCCTCAATGTCCAAAATTATTATTATGGTCAATTTCCAACAGTTGTATACAGGTGGTAATAAGGGGCAATTAGCCTCTCACGATCTCCTCCTATCGATTGGGAATGATAAGATCGAGTGAAAATCAAACATGTTTGAAATTTTGTCTGTCTCTCACTGGGCCTGAGTCCTATGTTTTGCTTTTAGATGTACAATGTGAGTAGTCAAATTGCATCAAAGCATAGGGCCGTACAGTACAGATATCATGAGCTGTGAAACCCTGCGGTTTGGTTCTACAGTTTGAGCTGTAGCTTAGTACAACAATTGAAAATATCTTACAGTGTATGCCTGCCCTTGCCCCACATACAGCATCCTCTAATCCAGTCCCTGGTTGGTTGAAGTAATGTAAATTAACAGAAAATTTCAGACTGTTGACCTCCAGAAAGATTTTACCTCGGTCTAGTCAGGCATCCACTGCACATATTCACAGTTCTGTCTATTTGTGAGTCCACCGTGTGACTTGTGGTATATCTTTGCTTTTTTCTCCTTATTTAACTATCAGACTAAATGCAACCTTCACATTGCTGTCTATTAATTTGCTTCTAATTTGTTCCATACCATCTTTCCATCCATCCATCCGCCCGCCTATCCATCACTCCATCATCTCCCACCTATTTCATCATAACCAAACACACTCATGCCTAAGGACAATTTAGAGATTCTAATTAACCTAACAGTCATGTTTGTAGACTAAGGGAGGAAGTCAAAGTACCCAGAGGGAACTCATGCACAGGGAAAACATGTAAACTCCATGCAGAAAGACCCCGGGCCACGAATCAAGTCCAGAACTGTCTTGCTGCAAGGCAATACATGCAATTCAAAAATACTTTTTTAAACCCAAAGAGGGGAAAAAAAAAACCATAAGGATAACATATAAATTGATCGCTCCATTGACCTTGTTCATGTTCGTTTTGAACACATCTTTATTCTGCACACATCTGACATTGTATAAAAAATGCAGTTTGTGGTGCCTAGCAGAACAGGGAAAGTGTGGGGCGTGTGGACTGAGGATGGTTTGGGTTTGGTCAGTAAATGATAAGTAAAAGTAACTAAGCTAATAAATAATGGACATTAAAGCAGTTCTATTGGTCAATAATGGCTCCCCCAGTGGACAGAACTATAGTGGCTGTATTGATTTACCTGAAGAAGACAGCATTTTCCATGACGACCCAGGTATATAAAATCCTAATCTCCCAGTCGCCTGCAGTCAGATTTAAATAAATTTTTGTTTCCGGTGGCTGTTTGAAAAATGAATAGCAATGAGGTAATTAATCTTACTGTGAGAAAACAATGTAATATTACAATGTTGAAAAAAAAACATTTTACTTTGGTTTTCTACTTAACCAACTCGTTGGCGACTGATGTGCTGACGACTTTAGAGCCTTGATACAGAAATACAATGTTGTGGTTAATAATTTCACAATAAACACAAACTTAGATCCTAGCAAGAAAGTGCCGCCTTGCCTGAATATCAACATTGCACAATTTGCACAAACATACGGTCTCTCGGGGAAAGGTTGTCACATCGACCTCCATCTTTTTAAGAAATAGGGAAAAGGCGAAGTGACGTATGCTGTAAAGCATTCCGCATATTTGTAGTTGTTTTGTGTGGCAGAGTTCCTGCCACCCTCTTCAAAGATGCTTAGTGCCGGTGAAAGTCATACAGACCCTTCTGGCATTAACAGAGGTGTTAGTGGACGTATAATCACAAAGGTCATGAAAATATTTTATGACGGTTGAAAAGTTGCCTATTGTTGGTTTCAACCAGGATTTTGAAAAAATGTGCAAACCCTGCACATGTAGCCAGCAGTATAATACATTGATATTTAAAATGATCAATCAAATCAAAGAACATTTGAGGATTAGCCGTTCTTTGAAATACATCTTTTTAGACTCAAGGAACCAATGAACTGACACACATATATGTGTATATATATATGATTTGATCAAGTTACTGGTCACTGCTGGAGCAGTGACCAGCAACTTTTTGGATTAACTTCAGTGGCCTAAATATATATATATATATATATATATATATATATATATATATACACATGCATACATAAAGTGGGGAAAT
>JAUZNJ010008948.1:13016-24343 GCA_034780135.1 Jordanella pulchra
TCTGTTTGTTATGTCTATTTGTGTACTATAGACAGACAGGGACTGTTCAGAAATAAAAAGACCACACACACACACACTATAGAGACTATAAAACCTATACATGCATGTAGTAGGCGAGAAGCCCTTCCAATTCTCTGTCCTTTCATTGGCTGAGGTGGTCTGCTTTACCTGAAGATGCCCTCTGTCTGAGCCCCGCCCAGAGCCAGGACGTACTGGGACAGCTGAACCTGCACCCAGGGTAGCTTCCTGTCTGGGAAGAGCTCGCTCTGCCTCTCCATCACTTCCTCCAGAGAGCTGCCAAAAAGGGACGGGGTGATGATCGCCCGTCTGCTGTGGTCGATCTCCTCCAAGGTGGGCTTCCGAAGACCCTGGAGGGCAACAGGGGAGCAGAGGAGATTTATAATCACAGTATGTCAGAGGGCTGTCTCACTAATCCTGGCAGTGCCTGCAGCTGCTAGGACTGGTTCTGTGTTTACGTCTCTACCTGTGACTGTTCCCGTAGACCTGTAATTATATCTCCCTCTGAGACGGCAACCAGAATGATTCACATCAGGTTCTCGCCTCTCAAATTGATTCGCATCATGACCTGCACACATTTGCTTTAAAAAAAAAAAAAAGACCCCTTTCCTGCCTCTGGCTTCAACAGTTCAGAGTCCTTTCAGTCTGAATTTGAAGGTTAAACTTAAAACCCTGTTTTTTTTACAGAAACTCAAGGCCAAACTTTAAAATAGAACCTGGTCGGTGCTGAAAAGATAAACTGATCAACATGGATGGATTGAGGGATAGACAGACGAATACATTCAAGGAAAAGGAAAATGACCTGAAAAAGAAATGTTTCACCTTTTTGCCTCCTGTGATGGCCACCTTGAGCAGCTTCCGATGGCAGAACTTGGCATAGGTGCTGATAGGAAGGCCTGAGCAGAACAGAGCAGGTTAAGGATTGAAGAAAACCAGCTTCTCAGGACATAAAACACAAATCCTTCGCTCCATCCTCAAAGACACCAAAGCAAAACAACAAAAAAAAAGGTCCAGAGGGGAGTCAATCATCGCTGAACTCACAAAACAACAAATCATCTAAATTCTTTCCCACGAACAGCACCAGCAGTGTTTTTATTTCCCACAGATGTCAAACAGGAGGCAGAGTTTGGGAGGCAGGCAGCGATGACTAGAGAAACACGTTGACGGTGTGACGCCGGCATGCGAGGATTAGAGCGTACCCGGTTAAACTGTCAGGCTGGGCTGAGATTTACTGCTGCTGAACAAAAGCCATGCATCCAACTCTCAGGTGATTCATCAGCTCCACACTTAAAGGCCTCCAGAGAGCATAGGAAGCAGCAAGGCTTCCTGTCTGCTACCTGCTCTGAGTAACCCTATTAGGAGAAATGCATTAGAAGAGCCGTTTCCCAAAAACCGGATGCACCTCAAAGATCAGATCTGTTCCAGCAGAAAAGTACCTCCAGAAACTCTTCAATGAAAAGCAAAAAGAAATAATCCCCATCTCTCCTCACTGAGGTAACCTAAAACAAACACTCCACTCTGGTTGGCTTTATTGTTGCTCTTTGAGATCTCTCTGAAACGACTCCTTGAGGAAAGGGAGAAACTTTCTCTCAAAAGCAACAAACCTCCAGCCTTAAGTCTTAGATTTATTATAAACAGGTGACTTCTGTGCAAGATGTTAAGCTAATAAATATCAGACTGTAATTATATCTAGTAAGACCCAGCGGGCCGATAATTTGCCCTTAATCTCGACAATCTATTCTCCCTGTAGAGCTCCCAACATAGAAGCCGGACCCTTAGAGAGGACCAGCTCTGCTGAAGGTTTAACTCCACACCCTTGCTGTATATTTGCATCAGTTTTGATTCCATCAGTGCAGCGAGAACCAAGCAACCAAAGCCTGAGAGAAATGGGAGCTCATTAAAGGCTTGGCTGGAGAACATGACACCGAACGACACAGACTAAAGCTACACTCGGCAACAAACAGCAAGTTATTCCAGGATGATGTAAAGGAGAGACTACCTCCGTCTCATCCTGGCTGTTTATGGAAACAAACCTCTCTGGGTTT
This sequence comes from Jordanella pulchra, assembly GCA_034780135.1. Lineage (NCBI taxonomy): Eukaryota > Metazoa > Chordata > Actinopteri > Cyprinodontiformes > Cyprinodontidae > Jordanella > Jordanella pulchra. The sequence goes on from JAUZNJ010008948.1 coordinate 15,080, forward strand.
CAGGTCTCCTGTCTCCCTCAGCGCTGCTGATCACAGCTCCTTCCTAAAGGATTCAGGCTCCATTAGACTCTAAAGCATTTAGAAATTTTAAGTGACAGAAAATTGTGAATAACTGAGATGCGATGAAAATCACCAGTTGGGTTTTTATATGAAAAGTGGATTCAATAATAAAACCACCTTCTAATGTTAATTACAGAGCAGATCTTTACTGGTATATTTCTCCCAGCTCTCTTTATCTAAAATGCTGGAAATGTTTAATATCTTTTTTTTTGTCTGAGAGTTTTACCTCAGTCAGAACGGGTGTGAAGTGACCGATCATTTTTTTAAGTCCTGACCCAGATTTTTATAAGGATGCTGAGCTTTAACTGCAGCTCTGATAACATTTCAGGTCATCATCCTGCTCCATCTCTCCAGCTAAAGCTTCCCCCTCAGCATGATACTGCCGCCGTCGTGCCTCGGATGTGTTTCCATTGTCCAACCTTTCCATGGAAGTTACCTTCTTTGTATCTTAAATCACAAACAGGACCTCGTATCCATTGAAGACAACAGTCAGCAGATTTTGAACCTGAGCTGCAGCTCCAACAGATTTACCTGAAACGTTCTGGCATATCTGTCTCTTATTAATGCTTTCCTGATCTGATTATCTCTCGTTTAGCTTCAAGTCGTTTCAACCTCTTTCTATTTTGGAAGGAAACAGAACAGAGCTTAAAGGTTGAAAGCTGTTGCTATTCTTTCAGAACCTTAAAGCATATGCTTGGTTTTCTCCTTGGTGTTTGTAGTAAAGGCGGACTGAATTATTGTCTCTTTTTTATAATTATCTGCCAAATTCTGTCTGTTGAATGAAACTTCTTACATTTTGAGATGACTTTTGTAAAGTAAAAAGCAAACATTCCAGCTGCTCTATTTTGCATCTGACCAGTGGCCTTGGCCTATAACCTCCCGGCTCAGCTTTGTTCTGTGGTCATGACGCTCAGCGGTCGATGACTCTGCCTCTGTGACATCATCCAAGTCAAAGGAGTCAGTCGAATAAAGACACGTGCTGATGATGAGGATGACTCACAGAGCAGATCACAGTGGCTGTAAAGGACCATCTGAAATCCTCAACTTGTTTAATGTTCTGTGAAGCCCACTCTCTGTGTGCCAGGAAATCATCTCGCTCTCTGACAAACTCCACCACACTCGCTCTACAGGGAGCGATGTGTTTGATTTGTAAAGGTTTCGCACACTTCTGCAGGAGTAGAAAACCACTTGCGGGACCCCCAGCCTGCTCTAGCTGGGATCCAACAGTAACGCTGTGCGAGTGGGAATTATTGAGGACGGCTTGTTGGAAAAAGCAGCATCTGAGACCCGATCTGAAAACGATGAGTGAAGAAACATACCTTCTTCTTCCTCGGTGTTCTGTTTCCTCTTTTTTCTGGACTTTGAGTTTTTCTTGAGTTTTAGTTCCTGCTGTTCCAAAATAAACTGCGTCACTATGAAAAAAAAAAAAGAGCAAACATCAATTTTCTGGTGGAACGAAGATCAAGTAGCACAAAAATACGGCAAAAATCTACAGCAACGAATGATTAATAAGGGGGAAAAAAACTCTGTTCTACTAAAAAGATAAATAATCAGTGACGCTGGTGTAAAGAGAACAGGGAGGAGCAGACAGAAAGAAAGGTGACCCACCCTGTGCCTCAGTCTGAGACTCACATTTCTTGTCGCTGTTGGGCTCCGTGTGTCTCTGGATGTAGCCCTCCAGGTAGCAGCGAAACTTCGGCGACGGCGCAAAGAAGGCCAAGCTGACAGCCATGAGCTCCCAGCCTGCCGCCAGGCTCCGGGGGCTGGCGTTGCCCGTGGTCTGTCTCACCAGCTGCACATACAGCTCATCCCGCAGCCCCGGCATGTCCCAGCACTTTGTGACGATGAGCAGCGCGCAGTGGCGGCGGTCGAGCCGCGAAGGCCTGTCTCCCATGTAGGCCTGGACCAGCTTGAACATCTCGCAGGCTTCCTTTCTGACGGCGCGGTCGCTGGTGACCAGCATGGGCTTCTTGATGGAGCCGCGGTTCCAGGATAACATGTTGGCGATGGAGACGCGGCGACGGAACAGGCCTTGTTTGTGCATGTTGAGATGCTTGCTGGCCCAGTCCTCCATGCCCATGTCAGGAGGCGGAGGCTGCCGCAGGGTAGCGTAAGAGAGCTGGTAAGAGGATCCTCCTGCTCGCCCTCCGGCTCCATCCGCTCCTTCTCTGCTTTCGTGGCTGGTGGAGCGATGCGGACCTAGAGAAGCTGTCCGTCCGTCCACCATACCTTTCTTCCTGCTCTCCAGCTGAGCCTGCAGCTCAAGGGTTCCCGCCTGCAAGGAGGAGAAGGACGGGAATCAGAGAGGTAGCGGATACAAAGGAGGAGCAGGAAAACTGGAACACCATGGGCACATTCATTTCCAAACTCTGCATGTGTACCCAGATAAAAACATAGATCCTCCTAAACACTGGCTACAAGTCAGAACAACCGTCCTAAACCTCTCTTCTTCACTGCATCAGCAAAAAACAAAAAAAAAACAAAAAAAAACTCTTTACCAGACCTCCCTCTGAACTTTGCGGTAGAGTAAACCGGAGCTCTGCCTCCTCGTAAGAAATGGCCAGGAACAACACACACCACGAGCCAAAGCTCAGGTTTTATCGTAGAACATAAAAAGCATCAACATCTGGTGTCACTGGGCCTCTGGGTAGCATGAAACGATGGAAAACTGGATCACAGATTTGGGTTTTCCGTTTAATGTGAGGTTTGGATCGACAGAGTTCATATCTCTCTCTCCGCTCTTCGACCGACTCTTCATGAAAGACATTTTATCGTAACAAGAAGCCTTTAGGTTTAAAAAAGTTATGGTTATAAAACTGTTTTCATGCTACGCTGTTTGTAGAGTTTAAAGCCTGTTCAATAAGTAGAGACAGGAAGCTCTAGACTGACGGGAGTTTTCTCTGGCAGTAACGCAATGCCTGCCCCACCCCCACGTGTTACTGAAACTTTTTTTGACAACTTTGGTTGTTTTAAAATATTCCAATCAGCAAAAGAAAGAAACTAATTTACCGATTTTTTTTTTTGTTTTTTTACATCAAAAAGGTAACACATTTAAAAGTTAGCAAGCTATGAACATTTTTTGAGAACTTCACACCAATATTTGAGTTTAAGGTTTAGATAAAATAACCGAACAGGCAAGTATAAAAGTTTTATCAGTCAATAGTTTTATTAATAAAATAAATGATTGAGAGTCACATTAATTATGTGCATTTTTAGTCTTTTGCAAATGAAATGCTTTGACATTTGACCTAAAGTTTACTGAAGTTTTACACTGTTTACAGAACGGTTTAACCTTAAACTAAATCCCAGCTTTCAAGCCAAACCTAGTTATAAATATGAATGTTTTGACATGTTTCGACTGGATACAACGTTGACAGAAAAAGAAATAAGACCGATATAAAATATTTGAACTAAGGCCTAGAGACCTTCTAGTGTAAATCTGACTGTATTCCAGTTCTTTGCAGAAAGATTTTGTATTTTAAGGCTTAAAATACAAATAATTAGATGTAAAACCTTTGTGCTTTTTCTACAATTTGGCTTCAAACCTTTTCGACATCCTCCTCCAACCCTCTCATGTTACACAGGAGAGCAGCCGACCTGGAGCATCGAAAGGCTCCATGTAAAACGCTTTGGAGCGTCGCTTTAAAGGTCAACTATGAACGAATCATTTCATTTTTATTTCTGATTATATAATGAATGATTGTTTATTTTCCATTTAAACCAATAAATAGGTTGATATTATGCCTAAATAAGTTCAAAAATGATAAATGTTTCATACTGGGCCATAACTATAAACCAGTATGAAATACAAGTATAGGATTGAGGTGTCAGCAGGTCTGAAGGACATTCCAGCACAGACTTAAGGGGCCAATGTTCCTTTGGTGTTTTCTAACACAGCAGCTACAGTGGTACCGCCAGGCATCGGTACCAAAACACCTCTCTCCTCCTCTTCCTCCGCACAATCCTGGGACATATGGGCCACAGTGGCCCTCCTTCCTGACCAACGGAGGCCATGTCCTGAATCTCTCTGGCCTGGCATGGGCCTCGCTAGCCAAGCACAGAGCTGCCATATGAGTTTAGAGCGCCTGCAGTGCGGGGCAGATGGACGGCCGTAAGAGGATGACTACTATTGCTGCAACCGTGGCCTTTACTGTTAGATATACATTTACTTTACCGTTCCTCCCAGCTTTATAAGGGCATACATACATGCCTCATATCTAAACAGGCCATTGTTAAAGAATAAAGAAGCCAGCAGCTAATCTGGTTAAAAATATGTGGGCGTTGATGGTAGACAGGATGGCTGTGGGAAATTAGCAGGCATTACAGATATGCTTAACACAGCAAACCACTGAAGGAGTTACTGCCCTGAGCTGATAAAAGGCCAAAGAAGGACGCACCTCCACACTGAGGCTCTGCTCCTCAAAAGCCTGGGTTAAATGCTTACGGCTACGCCTCACCCTGAGAGATTGCTGTTGTAAACCTTTACAGAGTGTCATCGAAGATGGACTTTGGTCTCTTAACACTTTAGACTGAATAAAAGACAATTATTGGTCTTTATTCTTCATATAGAGAGATTTGATGAATCAGACAGACAAGGGTTAATGGGCGTCAACGCAAGACAAAACGCTCTCCTATTCATAAATAACTCTCATGCTTTATTTTATATGTTGATGGAAAAGACATTTATTTTGCCCCGCAGAATTTTTGCAAAGATCTGTTTCATTTAAAAAAAACCACACCACAAGTTTCTCCTTGCAAGTTTAAATATAAAGCGTAAAAAAAAAAGAAGAAAAAAGTTCAGTGATATTTAAAAATAACAATCTGAATCAGTCAACAGGTATGTTTCTGCTCTGCCAAACAATTTGTTCTTTGTGCCTTTGAGGAACTAGACTCAAGCACATCTATAAATGCCAACAAGTCATAGATGAAAACAATGATGCTTTATTCGAGTGCAACCAGACCTCAGTTGGCCAACAAACACTTTTCTCACCAGACAGTGAATCTACAGAGAAATCAGGGATCAGAGCTCCACCATCTTTAATATATATTTAAGCTTTTTAATGACACACTAAAGACAGCGTCAGATTAGCTGACACATTTATTCATAGAGCAACAGATTAGAAATGCATCATGAAATAAACTGCTGAATTGGGCAATTTGTAAACCGACTGGATCTGGTCTATTAGGTCACATCGACAACTACACCGTTACACAGTGAAGGAGGCGTAAAATTAGCTACTTTCTACATCAGTTTGAAGTTTAAGATGAGGTCAAAGGAGGAACACAGCTGTAAGAGGCCATCGTCAAACTACTGCATGTAAACTCTGGCTGCAGAGATACAGCAGAGACGGACGGATTTGAAGCAGATAAAGAAAGAAAGCTAAAGGCATATTAGTAGCAGGAGTTTGACGGGTGAGAAAGGACTGGTGTCCTGCAGGTTTGAAAGGAGGTTGCCGCTTCAGCCCGAGTTACCTCCTCTGGTAGTGAACCAATCACTTATGGATTGCTATTTTACATCACAGAGATCTAAGTTTACAGCTAGTAATGCTAACCATGCTAATCACCAGTAAAGGATGTCAAAGAGTTGAAAACATCAACATCAAGGAATGCTGGTGTTTGTAATGAAGTAACAGTAAAACCTGGGTGCTCTGATCAGCCCGTCTCTCCAACCAGTAGCTAGTAGAGGGTTACCTGTGATGGTGGTCCAGGGGTCTCTGGGGATGAAAGGCTGGCCTGGCTGTTAATGCTCATCTCCAAGGTATCCACCTTCTCATAGGTCCTCTTTTGCCTCCCTGGCATATCCAGAGGGGTCAAAGCAGGGGGGCCATAGTTGGTCATCCCTTTAAGGGAGCGCGGAGCACCGGTGATGTCCTCCTGTGATGGACACCTGCCTGTAGAGCTCCCTCCTCCTCCAAACCACCTGAGTGAGTCTGCAGGGGAGCGTGTGCGGGGTACAACCCCCCTCTCCCCCATTTCTGGGTCCAGCCCGGCTCTCATCTCTCTCATGGTGTTGGAGCGACTCACCACCTCCCTCATTTCTGCCATAAGTCTCTCGTTTAGGGCGCTCAGCTCCCCGCTGCTTCCTACTGACCCCGGCCTGCCCCCCGCCCCTCCACCGGCTCCCACCCTCCTCCTGCTCTTTCGTCTCAGGCTTGGGGAGGGCCCTGTGGAGTACCCAGAGTCCTGGTAGTTGGCCGTGGCCTGGGGGGTTGTGGACGGGAAGTCCTGCGAGGCCTGGCTGCTCTGCCTGCTGTGTCGTGCATCCATGGCACGCTGCACAGTGGCCTCCAGGATTCGCCAATTATGCTTTTTGTCCAGCGAACTGGGGCCTGGGGTCCCTGGCTCTCTGTCCCTCGATTGACCTCGAGACTGCTGTGAAGGGTGGGGCTGTGACTGGGGCAGAGTCAAAACACGGTCCGGTCTGGAGGTAGGGGAAGCAGCTCGCGTGGGCAGGGGGGAGCTGTTTGGGGGGCCCTGCTTGGGGTCCACATTGACCATGTGCTTGATGCACTCCAGACCAGCTGGGCTGTAGTCAGAGGAAGAAGGGTCTCTGCGGTGTCTAGACCCCAGATGAGATGAAGCCGGGTGTGGGAGGAGTCTGGGCTTTTGAAGACTTTGAGTAGGGGTCAAACGAGACAAATGTTGTCCATTATACAGGTGGGCCCCCTCTACTTCCATGTCTGTGGGGGGTTCATCATATATGGGACAGTCTGAAACTGGCTCGTCGTAGATCGGGGTGGTGCAACCGTACTGAGGAGAGACTGGACGAGGCGTGCAGGTCTGCGACCTATGAAGGAGAGGGCTGGGATGGCCGCCGTCTGATGTCACCAAACAGAAGCTACCGTTGCTGGCTTTCCTTATGTGATGAGCCTGGCGTGCGTCACTGGCCATCTTGCCAGAAGGGGCGGTTTTATATCCCTGGCTGGAGCTGAGGTGTCCTCCGTGGGCTTTGCTGCAGGAAGGGTTCAGGGAAGCAGTGCTGGTTTTGATGTGTGCGTTGTGCTGCAGTGGTGGGACGGGCTGGCTGCGCTGCATGCTGTTCACCTTCACCAACATGGCCGCTTTAGAACCGGGTGTTGGCTGCCATCTTTGCGAATTATCCCTGGAAAGAAATCCATGAGATTTGAGTTCAGTGAAAGCAGTAAAGCATCTGAAAGCTAAACAAACCCTTAAAAGCCTGTTATAAAAGCAGCATCATTATATATGATAACTGCAGGCATGAGAGCGCTGAGAAAATCTGCCATAAAGTCTTTCACAAACATTTCCCTAACCTCTAAAGACTTGAGTCCATTTTTAGCCTGGCAGTCAACGCAGCCCTGTCAAAGCCACAACACAATAACTCCTGTGCGTGTTTTTTTTTTTTTTTTTTAAATCAAGAGCCTAAAAATACTGAGTAGCTGAACAAAACACATTCATCCTAAGGTCCTCCTGATTGGCGTGACTCATGTCTAAGGAACAAACTGAGAGTCGTGCAAAATATTTACTCGGGAGTCACGCGTAGATGATGAGACGCCACTCTGCTGCATCACCGATGGCACATTTGAACTATGAGTCAGACCACAGGGATCTGAATGAAGTCAGGACCACAGTTACTCACAGATGGGGCTTCTCTCTCCCTTTTTGGGTGGAATGAACGACCAAACTTCAAAGCCCAGAGCCGCCTCCTAATCCCAGCAACGCTAAATCTGCCATCAATCTGGTCGTGCTGCTGTCGCCTTATAATCCCCGACCATAGTCTCATCAGAATGTGCGTCTAAAACCAACAGGAGTCTAAGAAACATGTAAACTAACAAAGTTGTTGTTTTTGGGGGGGGCTAACTTAAAAAAGCTGCTCTGAGCAAATGGGTTTAAATGGAGGCCAGGCAGACTTACCTTCTCACACTCCAACCTGGTCCAGAGCGGTAATTAATTACATCAAAGCCGATCATCTGAGTAAATCCAACCAAACAGATCAGCGCCGGGCTGAGAACTAGTGTTTAAAGTGTCTCTTTACCAGCAGCAAGGAGACTGGAGTTGGGTTGTAACAGCAGGAAGAGGACGCCCCCCCTCCTTCTACCCCCTACGTCTCTGTGGAACAATGCTGGAAAAAAAAAAAAACAACTATTCCCTAGAGGTCCCTCACACCAACGGCAAACTTCCTTCAGTCCTTCCAGCTTCAGCGCGGGCCTCCATCCCTCTATCAGGACCCCCTCCCCACAGAGTGAGTCATGCTGCCTCACACACACATCCTGAGACACTCCCACAGATTCACCATCCAGGACTCGGCCGACCACCCTGAACACCACGCAGCCTCCAAGTCAACCAGGAAGTTTTTACTGCCCGTTTAACACATCCACAGACAGGCGCGTGTGACAAAACGCCACCGTTCAAGTGTGAGTGAGTGTATTGGGTTACAAAGGGGGGGGGTCAGATGACACCATAAACATGTGGAGCTGCTGGCTGCTCTCTTTGAAACAAGGGGGCTTGTTTTCTCACTAGTCTCATTAAACAGGAAGAGGAGCCACCTGGGCAGGTGGTGAACAGCGCAGGTGTTTTAGCGCCGAGGAGGAGCACAAGGCAATGCTTATATTAAACCGTTTCCCCGACGAACAAAAACCCATCTTGATGCAGTTGCCTTGTGAATAAAACATGACGGTATATTTGGGTTGTGACTAACTTTATAAGGATTGACCCCAAGAGAGAAGTGACCACTACTTCCTGTCTGGAGAATACAGAGAAAGGGCTTCCCTTTATCCTGTACAAACAGGAAATGCTTGATGTGACGTTCACACGCTGCAGTCGTGGAGGAGTGGAGCTTCTTCACACATGTGGAAGAGCGCAGGGCTTCATTGTGACGTAGAGGAAAAAAGAAAGAAATTAGACCTACGGGACCAGAGACGGTTGTAGGAAAATAGGTCTGATCTCCAACTTATTAAGCCCCAAACAGAACTAATGCAAATGTACCAAAAACACAAGGAGGAACTGATAGATTTCACTGTAATTAAAGCTGGTTCTGTAGAGCACTGCCACATTATTTTATTTTCATTCATGAAAGCCTGGAAAACTTTAGTTTAATACTTCTTGTACTTGACTATTGTGTGCTGCCTAATAAATACTGAGGTTTGTGTGATCTGTTAAATGAATGCTTTGCAAGCCGCTGTAGTTCATGTCTCATTTGTCTTCTGATATTTTAGGGCTGGATGATATCATTTTCATCAATATAAT
>JAUZNJ010008948.1:24443-72270 GCA_034780135.1 Jordanella pulchra
TGCAAGCCGCTGTAGTTCATGTCTCATTTGTCTTCTGATATTTTAGGGCTGGATGATATCATTTTCATCAATATAATTTTCTCATTAATAAAAATAAAAGCCAAGAATTCTCAGAAACAAATTCCTGCACAACATTTATTTACCGTGTTTATAAAACTCCTCCAATAGCACATTTTAGAAATATTTGCTTTTAAAAACACAGAAAAAAGAAAAACTACACAGAACCCTAAAACTCAGTCAGTAAACTTATACCGTGACAGACACTGAATTATTGTCCACTAAAGAATGACCAACAAAGGTTTCTACAGCCAATGCAGATTATTTTGGATGATAACTCATGAGCTCCGATTATGCCTTCTCTTCCTTTATTGGAAGACAAAAAAATAAGGCAATTTATAAATGTTATAAAAGTCTTAACGAGAAATTTTGTACGTTTTTTACTTAAAAATACCATTAAAATTGCCTTTTTATTTGACGGTTTACGACTTAAACATCAACTGATGAGCGAACCGTCACCTAAGCAGTTCAGCACCGATGCATCTATAAACCTGTAGCCTGTTTTCCTGAATTTACTTTGGGTTAGAAGTTCCTGTGCTGGTCGCTGGATGTGACGTCAAGAGTCTTTGTTAAATGTGTCCAACCTATCAAACAATCCAAGCATTATATTCAAGATGGATTTCGAGGAGCAACAACTCCACGTAGGGTGAAAAAATAAATAAAAAAAAAAAAAAAAAACTTTGTTAAGTACGAGCGTGAGCTACGAGGACGAACTGAAAAATGCTGCAGTTTTAAAAACTCCTTAATTTTTTGGTTCCACCAGTAAATTCATGGAGACCTTTCCTATCTGTAGCAGGCACCATGACTTTGCTACCTGATTCGGGAGAAAATCTAATTATCCGTATGCCTTTCCATTGACATCCATTTACAAATATATATTCTTTGTGTTATAAATGTTATTTCTATTTATTTATTGTTCCTGAATTTGTATATTTGTTTAATTTAATAAGACGTATGTATAAAAATATATTAATTTTCTGACGTGGTAACAGTATTTTTGTTATTATTATTATTCTTTTGTCTTTACCTCCTTTGGATGTGTGGATGGGTGAGTATGTGTGTCGTGCTGCTAGAAGCTGTTACAGGGACTAGATCTCTGCTGACTGTTTGTCTTCGAGTTTAGACCTGGTTCAGGGTGGATTGGCTTCTGGGAGAAATCAACTTGAACTTCTTTCTCTTTCTACCATGTTTTCATTGTACTAATAAGAAATGCATGTCAAGCTGTGAAATTCAATAAAGAAAGTTAAAACAAAAAAGGAAACTCCTTAATTTGAGCAAAACAAAAAGACCTTTATTAAATGGAGGGAGATGTAGTGCATGAATAGACCAAAGCAGCAAGTAAAACTAATATCGACCAGAAATATTGGCTGGACACACAACATCTACCCAGTTTTAGCACATGGGCCTCAAGATGACAATCATTATGATTTTACTCCAGCATAAAGCTGTAAAAGGTTTTCAGTTTCCTTTTGTCAATGTTTGTAATTTCATTGCACAACACACACTAGTGTAACCCCCGTTAATCAAAGGTTTGATTCCAAAACCTGCACCGACACAATGCTGAGAAAACCCCAAGCTACAAGACCTGGGGGGGGGACTTTTAGTGCTTTTAGTGCAGAGAAACGACACAGTGAGTGTGTGTAAATGAGAAGGGGTGGGGATTAGTCGTGGGAGAGTGCAGCGAGGGAATGGGCGGGAAGCCTGGAATTCCTCAGGGCTCATTCAGGGATCTTTGTGGCAGTGAGTCGAGCCTAACACAATGCATGGCTGTGCCATCGTCACGGAGACGCCTCTCTCTATGGTAGCAATGGAGATCAAGGAGCAGACGGAGAAAGAGCCATCTCTGACCTCTGGTTAGTCTGGCAGCATCCGGGTTACGTAATGCAGAGCAGGCCTGGGCGTCATTCTAACCAACCACAAAGAAAGTGGTTCAGAAAAGGGTTTGTTGTTTGTATTGTTAGGTGTTAGCCAAAGAGGGGCTTTTTCACCCATTATTTATCACAGAAGTTTAAAAAGGCATGTTTACAGATGGATCATTATTCTTACTTTTAGTCTGGCACCCTTAAAACCACCCAGATCCCGTGTGCTGCTCTATTGGAAACGGCACGCATTTGCAAACGCTTTCGTCCACAACAAGGAGGTTTCATGTGATAAAGAAATCTTAGATCACATAAGTTCGGAGTTCCTCTGGCAGCAAATGAGGTAATCTGATGAAATAAATCAAGTTAAATCTCAGAATCTCTGTTTAGCATTTCTTGGTTAGTATTTTCCAGAACAACGTTTTACCATCGGTGAGGGATTGTGGAGGTCTGTCCAACAGCTTAACTCCTTTGGAGACTGAATTTTTAGGCCCAGAATAGCTCAATATCAGTCAGATTGGAGAAACACAATGTGATTTGTTTTTCTTATCTTGTTACAGACTTTCTGTTGGGTTTAGGTCTGAATGTTTTCCAGCTCCTTCTAATAAAATCATCTATTTTGCTTTAAATGCCTCCGCTGCAGTAATGTCTGAATATTCAGGGTTGTTGCCCTGCTGGAAGGTAACCCTCCCCCCTCCAACAGGTTGTTTTCTAGTACTGCCCTGTATTTAACTCCATCCACCAAACCACTGACTAACATTTGATCTTCCTGCAGCCCAATAGCACCATGCTGTCACTCCCATGGAGTAAATATACTTTAGTACGACACTTTACTGCCTTTCTGAATAATCTCACTCTCAGTTTAACTCTGTGATTCGCTCTTTTCGGAGGACACTACATGTCTGAAACAACACTGGAAAAGCCATTAGCTGAGTCGCTTCAAAAGACAGGAATATGGATTTGGAAACTCCTAAATATGACGAGAACAGCGGGGTAACAAAAACAGGTTATTATTAACATTTGCTGGACAGGAAGAGGAAATGAGGTCACGCAGACCAAGTTTCTGCTGCACAAACACCTCACAGAGCAGAGCAACGGGATCTGTGAGGAGGAAGGAAACTCAAGACAGAGAGGAATCATTAGAGATGATAAGGCACCAACCAGCTGGTGCTCAACGCTAATTTTTTAACTTTTAATTTTAGAATTACTTTTTGAAATATCAAATGACAACATCAAAAACCATAAGGGGTTTTAGGGGGAGCTGGTAGCATCCCGTTTCCTGTAAGAGAGCAACAGAGAGCCAGCTGTCCCGCAACAGCTGAAAGGACACACCTCCCTCCCTTGAGTCGAGATGTCTAGCAGCTGTGTGGGTCCAAGGCTCCCGCAGGCCGGGTCTGAAAGGAGTGGCGGGCTGGGTCAGAGGACAGCCAAGTCGGGTGGCTCTGGAGGAGCGCGATAAAAACCAAACCCAAGTGGATTCCAGGGAGACCAGTCTCCACAACCTGAGAGGTGCATCTGCAGCTCTATCAGCAGCTCCAATAATAGATCATTTGCTGAAACTGTAGTCAGCGTCTGCTCACGGAAATATGATCTGAGAGCAACACTGAAACACAACGGCGCTGGAAGACGTAGAAATAGACCAGCTCTGAGGAGGTCAGAGCTGAGGTCAGCTAAGACCGGGAGTCTTTGAGAAATACGCTTCATCACTTTCCAGCAGCAGATAGAGCGTGTTTACTGTAAGAACGCCTTGAAAAAAGAAACAATAGAGGTTCTGGACACAATGCAGGTCTGTAATCGAGCCCTAGATTAGGACGTAAACTTTGCAATTATGTGGAGCACAGAGTTTAAAAATGGAAAAGAAAAAAAACACACACACACTGTTTGCTTCAACGAGACCAAAGTACAGAACCGTAAACGGTACAAGCTTTTCTTTTTAAAGGGGTAAAAAAAAAAAATTATAAAAGAGAGAGAAAAGGATTTCTTTAAAAGAACAGACTTAAAACGGCCTCTATAAAGATCAGAAAAAAAGGAGCTTACCACACCAGGAGAGGGGAGATAAAACAAGTCCTTCCAGTGTGTGTAAAAACTCTGCCACTACGTCCTCAGACATCAAAAGAATGAAAGACTTCTGCTCTCGTAGTAAACGCCAAGAGAATACGTGATTCATTAAAATCTTTATCTAGCCCATAAAACGCGCCCTCATTTCCTAAATAAACCCCAGCAGTGATTGGGCTCGCATGGCTCGCAGCCTCTTACAAGCGTGTGAGAGGAAGCTGCTTTGTTTTGCATCTTTGTTATATACGTTTGCTTGTGTGCGAACGGTTTATTTGCAAAATTCCCTTCAAAACTTCCCCAAAAACTGAAAGTGAAATATAAACTCTGGCATGAAGATGAATGCTGGTTTAACATGTTTAAACTCAAGATAAAATATCAAAACTTCCCTATAAATGTCAGGTTTTCCTTATCAAATAAAGATTTCTAGGTTCATCTGGAGTCTAAATAATGTATAGATAAACGTATAAATTCCTCCAAAGAGTGACGAAAGATAATAAACCTAGATAGAGGAAGTGGTTTTAAAAGCAAAAGGAAAAATAAATAATAAAAAAAAGAAATAAAAAAAAAAAATCACATGTTTAAATTTTTTCTTTTGTTTTTAATTGAAAACGAAACCATGATACTATTAGAAACTAAAAATAGGTGGGAGTTCTTAGTGGTCTTTGACCGTTACTAAACATAAGACACAAAGAGAGAGAAAAAGAAAAGGCTGGTGAGCATTTGAACCCTCGATAAAAATTCAGCTGTTTTCTGCCTCCAGAAAACAGTTAAATATTAAGAAATATAAACACTTTTCTATTAAAATGTTTCTCTCCAAGTTTCCCTCTTCAAAAACCAACCAAAAAGTTCTTCAAACCATGAAACCAGTTTAACCACCCTTGTTTTCCAACCAGCTTTTTCAGGAAATCAAACCTCAACCAGAGTTGAACTTTTTAAGTGACCAATAATTTTTGTTTGATTGTTTGATTGACACCAATAAATCAGAGGAAGGCTACAGGTGACCCACCCCCCTCCCTAAAAGTTCAATTCAGCTTTTGTAAACTTCTTGTTCACCCTGAGGCAGATCCATGTTCAAGGATTCCTTTTGTTTCCTGTAGCGTGTTATTCTGCCCCAGGGCCAATCATAAGACAAAAGAGTCTATGAAGAAAATGTAAACTACCTGGAGTCACTTCTGGCTGGATTTACAACAAGCAGTCAACCGTTCTGCACCCTTTGAGCCCTACTAACCACACAGGTGTGCAACTAATAGCAACACGTCCACACTCAGCCACTACATACAGAAACAGAAGCACACGAGGCTTTTTTTTTCTGGGTTGGCTTCGGTTTTCAGCTTGATAAAAACTGTGCAGACTGATGTATTCCCCAGGTGGGGTTATTTTGCTTCTACCACTTTCCATTCCTACGACATCTTCCTCCCCAACACGGCGACTTCTGCTTCTCCGTAAAGTTCACGGTACTTCCCTGATGAGCTGCACATGCTTAAATACACAGTAACATGTGATAAGACCTGCTCAATGATTCACAGAGCGGCTCTCAGACAGAAGTGAAAGGTAACTACAGTTGGCATTGTGAAAGCACACAAACCCTGGTAGACTCTTCACACAAAGAGAACGGAAGACGAGTCGGCTTCGTGACTTTTATTAACGCTAAGCTGTCAGGAAACTGTTCTGACTGGATGTAGGATGATCCAAAACAAAAGCACAGCTGCTTTGGAAGATTTGGGACCTGCCCTGTTTCTGCATTGTTCTTTAAAAAAAAAAAGATTTAAAACTGTTTTACTCTCACTGTGCTCAAAGAAAAAGGAACATGTACAGACATGTTCAAAATAGCTCAAGGGTTAATACTGAGAAACACATTAAAAGGGGAAATGACCCTAGTGTGCATGAGAAATGATGACCAGAAGTAGAAGCAGCAATAACAAGTGGTTCATCTCTAACCAGCCTGGAAGGCCCCGTTTCAACCTTTCTTCCAAAATCGTGGTTTCCAATTACCTGCTGAGAGACGGAGGGTGGGGAGCATGTGAAGGAGCATATGGCTAATTAGGGTATCAATCCCGCGTGTTAAATGCTCCTCAACTTGCTTTGTCAGGAGCACAGCTGGCTATTGTTTTAATAAAAGTTCTGGGCAGTGCTGGACCCACACTTTACTTGCTCCTTAGTAAGCAGGTAAAAACTCATACTTTCAAAATGTTTGTTTTTATTTTTGGTCACATCCAATCCCCCCCCCGCCAACATTTGCAAAATCTGAAAAGTGTGGAGTACTTTTATTTTAAAACTACATGCACTGAATGGAAGAAAGGATTCAAACTTCATCTAGACGCTATAATTTGACTGGCTGTAAGTCCTACCTACGGAACGGTTCTTCCCTCTGACCCTGCAGGGAAATGGGACATAGAGAGCTTTAGTTTTCAGTGCTACAGCCAGGGTTGTGTATCAGTACTGCCTCAGCACCTTTATAAAGCACCCAAGAATGAAACAAGAGGAAACCAGTGATGAAAAAAGGCAGCGCAAGAAGAAACTAATCCCCCCCTAAAGAAAGTCTCAGGGTTAGACTTGCTCAGAAGCAGCAGGAATGTGGTGGTTCTGTTTGTTATTAACCACCACAACATTCTCTCGCATGCCTCTCATGCATGCACATTAGAGGGGTTACAGTCCTCTACTGCCCCGAGCCTGGATTTGTTTTAGGAAAATGAAATGAGCAGTGCATCTGAGCAGAGCGGAGCGGTGGTCAGCACAAAGAGGGACACTGAGATAGCCTTAGTGGCCCATAGCCAGGGGAAACAGAAGTGGCATGTCTGGTATTTGACTTGGACGGGGCAAGATGGGGTTTAGATGAGGCTGCAACACCAAGCACATGACGGGGTCTCTGAATGTCTCACTGTTGCTGCTCGTTCTGCACCACTAACACTGCCGCCGGGGGAAACGATGGGCTCTCTAATATAGCTGAACAGCTTTTTTTTCTCCCCCCCATTTGGTAGCGATTTTCTCAAATGGCTAAGCATGGTTCACCAGCAGTCCTGTGGAAACACGGGATGTGTGGACTGAACAGATAAGTGAAAAGGAAAACAACCAGAAGCAGAGTCTAACCCACACAGGTAAAAGTCATTATAATCCTGCAAACTCTTTACAAACAGCAGCGACATCTGCTACCATCTCTATCATGTTTCCTCACCCTCCCTCTGGTAATATGAGCCTCTAATGACTAATCTGGTTTAATGGCTTACCTCTGTGGGTCTTTCCCATCGTCTGTTTCATGTTCGGTGCTGCTTCCATCTCCCTTGGTTCGGGTATCCACAGCGGGGTCCAGCTCGGGGTGAGCTCTCTGCTCAGAGGGCTCCAGGGTCGTAGGGAGCAAGCCGTCACCATCGCGCTCCGCCAGAGGGGTGCAGCGCCCTTGGCTCCTCACGCTGCCGATACTGCCAGTGGTAGGGTGGTGGTCCTCAGAGACCCCTCCAGCCTGCCTGGCCTCGCTGCACCGCTTCATGGCCTGCAGCTGGGAGAGCGGCACTATGTCGGCTCCCTGCGGCCGGTGCCAGACCGTACGGCGTCCCGTTGAGTTGTAGTAGTAGAAGCGGCCGCTGTGGGAGTCAAACAGCTCCCACCACTGGTTGCCGTCCGCCTGGCGAACAGGAACGCCAGCAGGGGGATCCCAGCCGCATTCACCTGTGGTCAAGTTCACATACATACGCTCGCGGGAGCGTGGCTCCAGGATCTCCACCCAATCAGAGCTAAGGAGAAAGAAGCGACAGAGTAAAGAGTTACCAGCAGGTAAAAAACACAACATGGGATACAACTGGCCTGTAGAGGGCGCAGTCACGCCTGAGTGCGAATCGTTTGGCAGACAGAGGTTCAAAAGCACACATGTCCATATGGACAGATCGCTCGCCTCTGTGCTCCCCGTATGAACCCATCTGTGCATGTGGGCCTTTTCAGTGATGTCATCTCTGAACCGTGGAGATTCAGAGTGATGGAGCGTTACGTGCGCTCTCTCAAACCAAGAGACAGGTGGAAACGTCGGTGGGAAGCCGAATATGGAGTCAGCGGGGATCCAAGCAGACCCATACGCTCTGGGTGAACCGAACAAACCACAGAGCTCAACTACAATCAGAGGGCTGCAACCACCAACTCAGCACAATGCATACAGGACACAAAAGAAACACTGGGGGGGGGGGGAGGAGCAGGAAACCAACAGATATGTAGGGAGAGCAGGAGTCGGGGATGCAGGGAGAAAAACGGTTTCTACTGTACTTCAGAAAAACTTCAACCGTGCGAGTTTGTGCATCAGGCTGAAAGAGACTGTAAATTCATTCTGACATCCGAATCATTGGGGTAAAACTCCAGTAATGTAATACAATGATGGATCAAAACGTAAAGAACAACTCAGCAAGAAGAACATCTTTATTGGAGTTTTAAGGAAGCTTCTTTACAAGCCACAAGCAACAAGAAGCATCATAAAGTTGGAGAGGCAGCAAGCAAACTATAAATGCTAGATAACAGGTTTTTAGTAGATATAGCTGATTATTCGGTCCCACTGCGTGTTAAGACTAACAGTTACTGTAGGGCCAATAAATGCAATAAATAATAGCAGAACTTAGGTCTAAATCAAAGCTGGAATATATTGCCAAAATTGATATCACCATACATTTCTTACTTTCAATCAATACAATATAATTTTGATAAAGTAAAAAAAATAAAAGCCTTAGAGAGACAGTCAAGAATGCCTACAAGAGATGACTATACTAACATATGATGAATATTTTGCAATGTTTATAAAAATCCTCCAATATAGGATTTAAGAAATATTAGCTTTGAAAACAAAAACACACAAAACTATATAAGAAAATTTGGAAAATCGGTCAGTGACAAAATGCTTTATTTACAAACTGATGTATATTGGAATATCAAAACATGTGTCAACAATATTGAATTAAACCATATATATTGATATAGAAATAATGTCCAAGGTGTGCATCATTAGCACAACAAGTGTTGTAATGTTCTAGAGAAGTAGATTTCTAAACCCTTCATGTTTTATCAGAGAAGAGGCTGAAGGCTAAAAGCAGATAAAGTATAGAAACTAAGCAGCTTCATGTTGAGCCTTTCTGTTACCTGCTAAAAGTGTTGCTCTCTCTCTCTAAGCATGAATGGACCAACAGGTTTTTAAAAGGTTCTTCCGACATTTTTTTCTTTTTACTTTATTTTCAAACACCTTATGGACACTGAAATTAAACGTCTAGATTGGGTCAGGTTAAAAGGAAAATTGCTCAATCGGAGCTGAGAGTTCATTCCTTCCTCCAACTCCGATACTTCTGTTTTCCTCGGAATCTAATCTGCCGTTTCCACTTCCACAGAGACAATAATCCCATTTCTCAGACTTGCCGATTGTTGGTATTCATGGCCTTTAAATTGACAGGCAGAGAGGAAGAAAAAGGTTAAGAGAAAAAGGTGGAAGACTGGATTTGAACCGGGGACCTCTGTATCCAGGACTAATGCCTCTACATACCGGTTTCCAATCTACGCTGGACTTTGTTGTATGAATGGGAGATGCTTTACAGAATACTGACTGTGTTTCTCTGTTTCAGCCATATTGAATGGGTTCATAAAGGATGATGCACGCTTGCTGCCTCTGCTTATTTTTACTTTTCCCCCTAAATTGACAGAAGAATTCAAGACATTCTCGGATAATTTTCTTTGCTGTAGCTTTCTTATTTCCCCCAGTGGGTTTATTCAAAGGTCAACTTCACATATAGTGTTAATACAAGACTAGAAATGGAAGAATGTGCAGCTTTTGTTTACAGACGTCTAAAGCCCTCCAGTTAGATGTTGAAATTAACATCTAGACATATTATGTATCTAAATAACATAAAGGGGTGCATGTTATCTATAGGCCTAGTTGAAAAACACGAGAACACTGCTGAGCTGTTGATCCAGGTCACTTACTTGCATTAGACTCATTTTATGTGTCCTTTTTAACTAGTTCACCAGTAGAAGCCAGCCCAATTCACATGGGAAAAGCTAGGTCCAAAACACCCAACTATAATCTGTTCCCTTCTCTCACAATGAACACTTGAAGATCCTTTCTTTTCGTCAGCGTCCCACCCAACTCCAGCTAAATATCTTTGGCAGACAGAGCCTGTGGGGATGAACTAGTGTCACCGGAATCTGCGGGAGATTTGGACATGTTCCCAGCCTACAGCTCCAGGGAGAAAAGCTCCTCTCGTTGCGGTCGTTCTGTTAGTAGGCCTGCTGTCCAGACTACCTGGGCAAGCAGCTTACCGTGGATCAGAGCACCTACGCAGTCCAACAATCGCACATATGTGCTCCTTGCTCTCGTGCCAACTCTCCGCTTGTGTGCTCTACTTGGGCTCCGAAATAGACACCAAAGCGCTGTGCCAGTCAGCTCTGCCAGATTTAACCAGTCACCCTTCATGGCCGCAGCCCGATGGGAACAACAGCTGTTCTCCTTTTTAGAGGTAAAGCCTTAAGTAAAACAGCGGTACCTGTTCATCAGGCTTTAAGAAGGGAGCTCTGTTTAATCTGCTGCCAGAGGCAGCCTCAGGCGCGCTGATAAAACTCAGGTAAACAGAGCAAACATTATAAGGACTATAGGAGCCTTCCACATACCATTTTCACCATGTGGTCCAGGGGTCTCTGCTGAGAAGCCATCTGCTCCTTTTTGCCTCATACAAGCTAACCTTTTTTTGGGACTCGTGTCGTGTCGTTTGATTCTGGCTGATTGAATCGATAAGAAATCAGCAATCTTTGTGGGGAATAAAGGGCAGAGAACAAGCTGTCTTCGAGGAGCCGGTATTCAGTGAGTAAATCTGACGTCCAGCAAATCCAGAGGACTGACAAGGGGAGCAAACCATTAGAAGAAGACTTACAGACTGATTAGATCCACAACGCTTCATGGGTGGGAGGCCTGGAATATAATGGGGCATTCAAAGCGAAGTCAACAGTCAACACCCCCCCCACACACACACGACAGGGCCTTCATCCTTTTATTGCTCCCAGTCTCTAAATGAGGCGCTCCCACACTGAGAAGCTGAGCTCTCCAAACATCCACAGCAGTGACACAGCGTAGGGATCTGGTGTACAACCTGAAGAGGTGAGCAGAAGACGAAGTTTGGAAGGACTGCTCCCTTTAGGTAAATAAACAGCAGTTAAAGCTGAGAGCAGCCCGCTGGGCTCCGTTGACACCAGAAGAAGTAGAGAGACCGGCAAGTCTTCAGGCTCTTAAATTAACGCTGAGGAATAATGGAAAAAAAAAAAAAAACTAATCAAGAAAGAAAAGCTTGAATAGCTTTAAAATTTCAATCAAACGATTTCATTAATTTACCTCAAAGCCAGACATGGAGTAAATAGGTCTCCAGCCCATATAAACACCGAACCGGTTGCTGTTCATAAGCAAAACGAAAGCCTGTTTTTTTTACAGGTTCTGCTTTTCCAACACCTTAGCACCAAACCATAGCATCACTGTAAACGTCTCGACCAATTAGTGAGCCTTCCTCCATTTTACTTGGGGCTTGTTAAAGAACGTAGCGTTTGAAGACAAATATTTGACTTATCCCAGCAACCGCACAATCACATGCTCCAATCGGTCTCTCATCAGCACCAGAAGCTCTGGAAAATCTTAGCTTAACACATTTTTTTTACTGCAGGATTTATCAACACCGTCTGCTGATTTAAGATGACAGATAACTGAGTTTATTCCTGAGCAGAACGCGGGACTACTTGAACGTAGCGATTCAAAAATAAAACTATACTACTGCTTTAAAACAAAAGTTTTGATTGGCTGTTTCAGATCAAACCACCTCCTGACCAAAGCAGATAGAAAGAACCGATGAGGACTCATATCAATGTGCTTCGTGCTGCAAATGTTCATAAATGGCCTGGAATGCAGTCTGCACCAGCTCGCTGAGGTTCAGCTCCGACAGGAACGCTTTAGATTCAGCTAAAATTACACATGTGGCTCCTATGCTTGAAGAATACAGCAACTGATTTACCTTAAAGGGGGTGGGGGGGGGACTCCAGCCGAAGCAGACAGGTTTCTGTTGCACACTAAGTTCAGTAAATGCAAGATTTTTGTCTCAAGTTTAACTCTCTGAACATGACGGCTTCGACTCCTCGCCTGGCCTCGTTCACTGAACAACCGTTTATTATGCTTCTGGTCATAGTTCAGACTCAAACCAGTGCCCCCCCTCACAGACGGGTACGAGATCAAATGGTCAGTTTTACTGTAGGATGGGTTTGAGGTAAGCAGGCGTTGGCTCATATCCGACACAGAATCTCCGTCTCTCATTTGGGTCAAGGAGACGCTTCAGCTGCATGCTTTTGTGCTTTTTTTTCTCCCCCTCTTTAGCAGCTAAAAATAAAACTGCTTAAATTGTACACCCAGCATTAGGACCAGGAGGGACACAAACCTTACCTTCCCAGCCTTCATATCAAGCTCCGCCACCATGTTGCCAGAAAGTTTCTGAGGGAGCAATGAGACATCTATCAGAGATTTTACCATCAGCTCCAAAAATAACTGGGAGTGAGGGCAGAGTTTCCCAGAGCGAAGGAAACAACAGAACACGACGCATGGAATCTGCCCCATTGTTAGGAGCCAACGCCAAAGTGTAAATGGCACTTTTCCCAGTAACAGTAAACATAGAGGACTGGACAATGCAGCCTCTACAAGAAAAAAATAAGGCAACGAGAAACCATGTCATTGTCCGATTCTGGGTTTGAATACCAGTGCAGTTGTTGATTTTAACAAAGAGACAAAACAAAGAGAGAGAAAGAACAACTGCAAAACCAGAGAGTTACCGACTGAACTCCAGCTGTAGGATTTAATCACATCATCAAGTAATGGCTTCATTGCAGCGACTGGCTTAATTGCCGCTGTGGCATTTTCTGATGTGCCGATAGGACACCTCCAGAGACGGGGACTTACCGAGTGAGCTTGTCTCAACACTTTTTATAGAGAGATAACGGGACAAAAGCAGTGAAGCGGGGAGTTTTAAGGTAATCTAGAACCTTCTCTAACAACGGCCCACTTTGAGCTGCTTGCTTGCAACCGTTCCTGACGGAGCAAGGCAGGCGGAGTTCTCACACAGGGCTCACCATTCATCCAGGAAACCTTAGCACCCTGATCACCGAGTCCAGTAACAAGTGTTGGGGTTCCACCCTTTACCGGCGTATTTACAGGAGGGCCGGCTCCTATTTAGAGACAGAAACCGGCCTTTCTGCTCGGATACTGGCTTTAAAATAGGACAGTGTTGCAGGGAAAGGCGGAAGTTTGAAAATCATCTCACCAGACGGATAAAAAGGTAGTAAGAATTGTGCAACACAGAGTAACTACTAGGTTATTTCCCCCCACAGAGCAAGCAGAGGCCTGTGGATGTAATACAAGACACGATCTGCCAAAAAACAAGACTTCTGTTTGGTTATGGATAAAACATGGACAAAGTCTATTCGGGATGGCTGCTAAGCAACCTGCTTATCTAAATATTGTAAAGCAACAGTGTGGATATGGGCCCACAGAGTGCTTGGCAGCAGTTCCAGCCGCTGTAACTGTAAACCCCCACATGCCGAAGGCCGCAGCCTCGCTCCGGTTTTGCGGCGTGACAAGGGCCACATCTCCAGAGTAAACCGCTTTCAACCAAATGGATTGGGGGGTGGGGGGTGAATCAAAAACCAAAGTCTTCCTGTAGAAAAGAAAAAACAAAAAACAGGCCAGAATGAGGTGCAACGTGCATGACGGGGCTCCAGCTCACCACCCAGATGTCCAGAACAATCCAGAGAGAGGGGAGAGTGCACATACCTCACATGACAGAAAAATGTCCTGCACCTGCTGCTCACACATTCTCTGGGGCTTTTGTTTAACACCTCCCATTCCTGTCATGTCAGACGGACACCCGCAGCACGCCTTGTACTCAGCTACACTTCTTTACGTTTTCCCAGAAAACTCCAGTTGCTCCAACTACTAAATGTCAGGCTTAATGCACGCAAATTGTAGGCTTATCACAATTTTTGGTACAAAAACTTTTCAAACTTCTGTAATTTTAAAAAGCACATAAAGAAAACTGTTTAGCTTAATGCGGTACAATGGTGTTTCGCCAAGTTGTTGGTTATACAAAGGAACGTCTGATCTTTTGTTTATACTTAACTGGTTTATTGGTGTGTTTTCAGTTGCCTAAACAAAACCCCATTCATCTAGGAAAGGTCACACTGATTGACAAGACTGAAAATGTTCACTAACCCACCTCTGAGGGCTTCAGATTGCAGCTGAATTACAGTTTTCTTTTTTACTGATTAGATGGTTTATGAAGGCAATTGTTTGCATTAAATTTGATTATAGGGTCTAAAAATAAAGGTTGAAAACTAAGCTTCTTATCTACCGCATAGATCCCAGACCTAATACGATATCACACCTGGATGTAAAGTGACGACCTTCAAGTGATATGAATGCTGAAAGTAACGGGTGTCTAGGAGGTATTTACCCTGCAGCGGTTTCCATAAAAAATAATGCCAGGTCTTAGGAAGCCATTTACTCATCCTGATCCGTCTTTAGCAGTATTGGTTCTCTAACCCAGACCCACACCAGGCTGCACACCACTGCCAGCTTTGTTTACTATTAACTGTTTAACTCTGGTTGATTTTTAAACATCCCCTACAGTAAAAGGCTCCTTAGGTTCTCCAAGAATAAAAAAGGAAAATGTAAACAAATGCTTTGGCTTGTTCAAGAGAAACAATTGGCTTACACTAAACTACAGACTTTTCCTTTGCTTTAAACCTCTTCTAGTTTCCCATTCCTCCCTGATCTTCAGCAGTTGTTGATGTCCATTCCTCTGCAACACTGGAAAACAGGTTTGGAGGGTGAGGGGGTTGTGTTACACACACAAAGCACGTAAAGGATGCCTTATGTGAGTGAACAGAGATTGCAGGGATGGGAGAAGTGGGAAAGCCCTTTGTAAAGACTTAGTAGCTAAGTAGCTACCTGCCCGAGTGACCACCTCCTGGGATCTTATCTCTCTGACCAGATTCACTCCAAAACATTTGGATAAGACTGTAGCAAAAGTTAATACTGACTGAGAATGCTGATTGCCTCATCGTTTTATATGAACACATACATGGAAAGTGTTTCCCCTTCTAAAGACATTTATCTGAACAGATAAATCTCACTCAGTGGAGAAGAGTAAACAGTCTTTGAGATATCTCTCCAAAACCGTGTCATCTAATATCCAACTGAGATGGGTGAGATTTCCGACTCGCTGCGATGACGTACCCAAAAGTGCAAAAACCTGACAGACTGGTTTCCTCGCTGTGCTGTAGGGCCGACACTTACAGACTAGTCTGAGCGTGGGATTTAAACCAAAATCACGCAAGGTAGAGAAAAAACAAAAAAAAAAGACAAAAAAAGAGGGAAAAACTTAACCTTTTGTGATCTGTGCTGTTCCCCAAAAATATTACCCATAAAAAAATAACAAGGCGAATGAAATGCTGAGCGATGTTTATACTGTTTTTACAAGTGGAAGAAACTGATCAGTATCAGGATGCTCTATCAGGATTCTAACAATATGACGACCCTAAAGGTGACAACCTACACGTTTAAATCCTCCCGCCCAGTAAGTGACGCCACCAAACTCTCTTCCATATGGATTTTTCCAGACAGTTGCCAGGTCTGCTAATTCTAATGCTAATCTGTGGTCAAATACAAGCTCTATTTTGATTTAAGAAAAAATAGCTATGACCTTTAACCTTGCATAACAGTACAACTGCTCACTGCATTGCAGTACAGAGACTAAAATAAAAGATATGACAGGCTCCAAATTCATTTAAAGTTAAAAACAAACAAACAAACTACTGTTGCTACCTCACCTTAAAATGCAATATGGGTATGTTTACCATTAACACCTGTTGATGAATATTTAACACAAACCACTGATAAAACTAGAATGATTTTATATTTAAGCTTATGTCCAACTAAATTTTCATGTTGCTTTCATTTGACAGCAAAATAAGATTCCACTTAATAAGGGGTTTAAAGTTTATCTTGGTAACTGTAGCTGGCATGTCCCTAATGAGCTTTTCTCCAAGTAGAAAACTGTGGTGCCTTCTAAATAAGAATATCCCATGAAGACTCGTGACCATATGCATTACAAAGCCTTTGAAACAAACCCTCCTCTGAAGCCTTGATGACACTAAACAAAGCCAACCATTGTCAGATTAACAAGCGAACCTCCGCTCAAGAAGGTCTCTGTGCTGCCGCGACAAGAGGGGGAGTCCAGCCAATCAGAGCGAGGATAGAGGGAGGAGTTTAGGTCATGGACGATAGGTCTGGGGTGACCTCCAACACCAGCTGCCCAAATCCAAAACAAGAGAT
Source organism: Jordanella pulchra (assembly GCA_034780135.1). NCBI lineage: Eukaryota > Metazoa > Chordata > Actinopteri > Cyprinodontiformes > Cyprinodontidae > Jordanella > Jordanella pulchra. The sequence continues at coordinate 40,785 of JAUZNJ010008948.1, forward strand.
GGTTTCCACTTCTCCTTTGGCACAGAGTTAGACTGGACCCCACAGGGTCACTGAGCCACCTTGGGCAGAGCCAGTGTTTCCCATGATCCTTTCCAACAGGCGATTTTACATGGCCTGAGTGAATTCACCCCCAGGAGATGCCAAAGCGTCTGTAGCAAAATGATTCTCCATGAGTTCCGAGATGAAAGCACCTAAAGCCCTCCATAGTTCCTGCACTTCAAAAGGTACTTCAGACATCCACCCACCCAGAATGTCCGACTCCAAACTAACAGAGGAGACGTTCTCCTGGATTCTCCCACCAGAGCTTTCAGGAACCCCCACCCTCCCTTACATGGCTTTATGTATAATCATTACTAAAATCCAGCACCTTCTGCTCGCTGGACAATATATTTAGACATTTGGGTTCAGATACGACTCTGGAGAAGAGCAAACGTTAGCAGGAAGAGGCTGAGGATGGGATGAGATTGTTTACCACAGACAGGCCTCCCTCTCTGTCCGGTACACCAGCTGTCACAAAGCGAACAATAGGGTCACTTGTTTAAACCAGATAAATCCAATTCTTTGCTTTCTTTCTTTAAAAAATAAAGTAATCCAGTTTAAACATTAGACCTTTCATTTTAAAAAACATTTCTTGCTAAATAAATCAAGGCTACTTTGCGGCACTTGTTACAAATCGTATCCAAGTGTTCGACTCTTGACCTGCTCGTTTTTCCACCAGCAGCAGTTTTTAACATCATTTTTTTTTTTTAGATGACGTGACAAACGACACCAGAGTATAATCAGGGCGCAGAGCTGCGAGGTAAAAGCAGGGGTCAGCGGGCGGACGAGGAGCCAGGCAGGATACACACGTCGGTTTGTACTGTCCTCCTCAGGAGGAAGTGAAGACACAGAGCCTCCCGGATTAGAAACGCAGAGCAGTCTGCTGAAGATGTTAGCGCTCAGTCTGCCCGATGGGAGGAGAGGATTTAGGAGGCCATTATAGGGGATCAACATGTAGGGAGAGATTAATATTTTCCACATTACTATCAAATCTGGCCCTGCTTTTACTCCTGAATGAATTAAATCTTTAACTTTAGTTTCCCGACAGCCCACTGACATTACAAGAAATAGGTGAACTATTTCAAACAACATGACTCACTCATTGAGAGGTCTATCAACATGTACAACAAGTTATTATCCTCTTTAATGCCGCTGAGTGATGATCAGCACTTTCCACTTTAGCCTAGGGGGAAACTGTACGCAGGTGAGGGAAACCATCCGGATTACCAGAGAGGAAAAGGGTGCAACGTCAACTGGTGGCACAGGTGGAGATAAACGTGTTTGACTAAATCGCCTTAACCTCATTACAGAGTCACAGAGAAGAAGAGTGAAATCAGGGAGGTGTGTTGGATTTAACAGTGCTGATCTGTGGATCTTAACAGGATTACTGTACATCCAAAAAGAAAGAAAAAAAAAAACATTAAATCCTAGTGAGATCTCTGATATCTCAAGGCGTTTTAGAAGATCAATCATTGTGAAAAATATTTCTCAAAATGTCTACAACGCACAGTCAAATTCTCAGGAGAAATGTCCAGGCTTGTCTTTGACTCAATTTGGATGTGTTTAGCCTGGAGTGTGAGGTGTGTGTAAAGCAACTCACTCCCCCTTTGTTGGAAAATCCTGCAGCGAGCCATCAGGGTAAACGCTAAGCTGACGCCCTATTGTGATCCCAGCCATTTATATTAACAAGCTGGTAAAAAGAAACACTCTGTATGGCGGCAACAACAGCTCATGAATCTGAGATATGCTGAGGTGAGAGCAGAAAAGGAGAAGCACCAGCCAGATGTCACTAAGAATCAAGAGCTAGGCAGCGACAGCGGGGGGGCGAGAAGGGTGGCGTGACCTGCTACACCCAAGAAGCCATGTTGGCACAGTGTACCAAACTAACAGCTCCAGGCTATGTAAACAACATCAATAGCTCCGGTTTTTCTGATTTTGTATGTGGAACAGATGTCAACAGGAGGTCTTTGTGGTGTGATGGCATGTAAAGTTACCACTAGGTACACACATAGGACCACAAATAAAACAGATAAACCACTCTCATCACCACAGATCCATCAATTGAGCCACGACAATACCCAGAGATGCATACACACCAGGAACAAAACAAACAAAAAAAAACAACAAAGATATTTACAGACCTTTAGATTTTTACCGTACATCATGGAGGTTTTACTTACAAACCCTGCAAAAAGTGGTGCTTAATGGAGAAAAGAAAGGAAAAGAAAACACATCTGTGAAATGTTTTTATGAATACAAAAATAACCTGAAAATGAGGTGTGTGTTTGTATAGAGTCTGATTTGCTATGACAGGTGAGACAAAAATCCTACACATCTCATCACTTATCTAATAATTAAAATCCACGTGTGTGTAGTTAGTCTACATTAACAGGATTTAAAAAAATTAAATAAAAAAACGGCATCAGAAGACTAATGATGCGCTTCATGTAAGCAGCCACTACTACAACCATAACAATGTTCTGATCTGTATTTTGTTCCAACATTTGATCTTATATAACACTTAAAAGTACAGATACGTTAAAAGGGAAGTTAAAATGAAAAAAATAAAACGATGCAGTAAAAATGTTTAGCGTCTGTCGATAAAAAGGATAAACATTTCAACATTGGAAACCCCAACCTTCTGACTCGTAATTCGGACTTTTGACGGCTTTCAGTTGAAATTTTCTAACTCAAAGGTTGAAAATTCCCACAGAAGAGTAAAAATTGAACGCAGCATAAAGAATATGGCAGACTGGTCCAGAAGCAAAACAGTAGAGAAGTGTTTAAAGCTGAGTGATGTTATAAAACAATAAGCATAGTTCCTGAAAAACAAGAGGCACAGCTGGCAACCCAGCCAGATATAGCTGTAAAGCAATATGCCAAAATGAATTTATAACAGGACCTTATCGCAGAGATCCTTAGATCAGGACAGAGAACCTGTTGACAGGAAAACTATTAATCCTGTTGTCTGAGAATCTACACTTTATAAAAGCAAAAGCGAAAAGAAAACAAGAGGAAATCCCATTTTTTCTTATGTACCACAAGCAGAGAACAGGTGTTCTGGTAAACCAACGTAAAAGCAAACAAACAGGGAACTTAACACGTAATATTTCTTTGATTCTCCAATCAAACATGACAGTGGCAGCATTATGCAGTGGGACTGTATTTTTTCCAGGAAGCTGGTAAAAGCGGTGGGCAGAGTAAATCCAGAGAAAAAGAATAAAGCTGTTTTAATCTAAAAAGTATATAAATTGTGTCAAATGCTAAACAATCTGTGTGCTTGATGATTCTCATAACAAAACTTAAGAGCCTTTTTTTTGGATCTCATTACTTCATCCTAAGGAAGGGAGAACATTTCTCCATTTGTCAGGAGCTTTTGGTGAATCCACTGTGGGAACAGAAATCCGATGAAACTAAGCAAACTATTAAAACACATCTGCTCTGAAAGCAGATGGTGAAGACATCCGACAGAAAAGGAGCCCTTATGGCTGAGACTGAAGGAGCCACCAGTGAAATCTGGAGCAACAAATGGAGACTGTGGAACATTTAGTGGCCTCCTAAACCACAGCAAAGAGGAAAGTTAGTCCAGCAAATTACTGGACGAGATCAAAGCCGATCCCAACGATGTGGCTGCTGGTGGGATATCATTTGGAGGAGAAATTTCAAGTCACACTACAGCTGCTGCTGATGTGTTTTAGCTCGTTAAACTCTTAATTAGCGGAGGAAAAACCTGTGAAAAGGATTCACTGTAAAATCTGTTTTGTTTTCAAAGCTAACTGCTAACAAATAAAACAAACAAACAAAAAACGAACTCGGATTTATCAGGTTTTCAAATTTCATAACTGTTAAACATATCTCTTCCTAAAACAAAGAGAAGTATAAAACATTTCGTCAATATCCAACCTTTTGGCATCTTCTGTATCCACTAACGGTAATGTTTGAAATGAATTTCATTTAAATGCAGCCAAGTATCCAGGCAGGCTCGCTCCCCCAGCAGCGGGATGATAGCAAGCAGTTCGACCGAGCTAAACTTTCCACCTTTAATTCCATGTCGCATTAAAGCTTAAAACGGGGCTCCCCTTACCTTGTCCCGGCCATTTTTCACATTGTAAACGAGGCGGACACAAAAAAGAAACTTTGCTCTGCTTCGGAGAATTGGAAGCTGCTTTTTTTGAGCGCTGAGAACAGGACGGTCCTCCCCAGCGCTGCCTGTCTGGGTGAATCCGAAGTACAGTCTCCGCCTCTCCACGTGAATCATGCGGTTGGGATGGGGGGGGTCGCCCGGTCTGAAACCCCCCACTGACAGACCCATCCAAACTCAAACTGCCCTCATTCAACTCCTCCTTCATCCCTCTACTCCACTTTATCCCTGGCTGTCCGACGAACCTAGTGGTGACTCACCTTCTAGGCGGGACATTGGCCTGCTTTATTTTAATACAGCTACGGATAACATTTACCCGTTTATACTTTCAAATAATTAAACCTGTTTACATAGATATAGAGCACATAGAGTGGACACTATTCCCCACCACCACTACCACCGACAAAAAAACAAAACAAAACTGTTTAGTTGCTCTTTTACGGCGTTTCTGTTCTAACTCTGTTTAGAGATGAACACCTGGATGAACACCTGGTTCATTTAATGATTTTTAGACATATTGGTCTTTAGTAAACAGAAAAAAACAACAACATATAACAACTATTTTGAGATGTTACATCAAAAAACAAAACCATGGGACTTTTCAACCCTGACTTCAAAATCCAGTATGGCTACTTAACTGATAGCTTATAGAGGACCAGGAGAGGCACTAAAAAATACAAACAAACAACAAAAAAACCCCCCAGCAATTTCAAATTTAACATTTACATTTTACAATTACAAACCTTTGGAAGCTTATTGTATTCAGCAAATGGCTTGTTTTTCTAAATTAATTAGTAATTTTTACAAGAAAATGCTGTTTTTTTTATGAAATAATGACATAATTTAAAACAAATAAATCTATTTCTACTCCTCCTTTCTTGTAGACTGTCTCTCCCACTCCAAGCTACAGTATGTAGGGCGGGCCCTCAACCTGTCCTATGCCTCCTAAACAGAAAAGAGGGGGTGAGTTGGTGTGTCTCCTTTTCCCTAATCCCTGCCGTCCAGTCTGTGGGGGTTCCAGCAAAGCAGAGACCTGAGTGAAATGCAAAAACTGTATTTCATTATTGCTTGCTTGCTTTTTTTAAAAATTATTATTTTTTTTTTTAAATAAGTGCAACCAGAGCAAATCTATCGGTTCTGCCAAATCTGTAACACCCAAGAACAGGCAACATCCATTTCAGGCCACCAGGTAGTGCCCCACCTCTCCTGATGGCCAGTCCATGCCTAGTCTGTCTTTATATAGTGCTTCATTAAGTCCCAGGACTCCAAAGCGCTTTGCCATAATTCAGTTTTGAACATCTATAACAATATCCACAGCAACATTTTGACTAGTCATAATCCAATGACAAATATCTGTGACATGGTTTTGACTGGTCACAATTCAGTTGTGGATATCTATTTGAAACTCAATGCAAAATACCTAGAAAGGACAATGGAGATATCTTTAATTAATGATCATTAAATATATCTTGAACCTGAGCTTAAGCAAAAACAAGCGAAGTGAAATGGTCCTATCACTGATCCCTGTGATATTCTGCAGGTAAGATTTAAACCAGCCCAGTGCAGTTCCCTTAATTCCTATAAAATGTTCAAGACTGTCTAAATGAATATTATGATTAACTGTATCAAATGCAGCAGAGAGATCTAACAGGACAAGTACAGATACAAGTCCATTATCTGAGGCCATGAGAATATTATGTCTGGGTATAGCTTAGTCCTGTTTTTTGTTTGGTTTGAGTGACATTATTTTCTTTATGTGCACGTTAACCTTCATTTCACTTGAACATTGGTGTAGAGGATACACAGATGCAGAGGTGACAGGGCAGAGGAGGTCAGTTGTTATTGGTGTAGCAACTAAAAAGGCGTTACATTTCAATCACTTCAGGGTGTGGGGGATCTAGATTCTAACATGTTCAGAGAAATACTGACCAGACAAGGAGCTAGGTTTGTAGTTGTTCCCATTTACTGAATACAGAGAAAATAAACTTTTCTGCTCAGTGAGGTGTGCAACCAGCTGCACTGCATGTTGCTCTGTGTCCAGGGACTTCAAGCAGACATCCCAATAAAAACTGTTGTGACATCACTTACCTGCTTGTTGTAGCTGTTTATATGATCTGCTGTTATATTTCTCAGAGCATAATTAGCACAGCTTGGTGACGAGAAAGCTCCAAAGATGTGGACTGACTGATGTATCTCCTAATGGCCACTAGCAGGAAGTGGAGAAAGTCTACGTTTCTCTAACATCTATACCTGATGAATCACAGCCTGGATGTCTGTCATCACTGCGGAGCTTTCCTCTCTGATTTGGGTCAACACGCCAAAGGGAGAATTGGTGAAGTCTGGCCTGTGTAGCTGCTTGAAATTCAACAGTGTGCCTTTATAGCTCACCCCATGATCTTGCACCATTTGCTAGGTCCCCTTCCTCAAGCTGTAAACTCCATGATGGGGCCGATACCCCACACCTCCATCCCTGGGTTCTAGCTGCTCATGAGGAGAAACTTTAGCAAAACCTTTGTCAATAATGTCATTGAAAATGTGTTTAGTCCTTCTTATAGACCTGATTCTTTTAAAATGTTCTTTGCATGCTTTGAATGTGTAGCTCTTTACCACAATATCAGGCATAATTATGTCATCCTTATTAAACGGTAATTCCACGGATTAATGTTCATTTTGCATGAACTTCTTGTCCTCAGCTGACACGTCATGCTCCACTTCCAGTGCAATCTTATTGAACTCTGGGTTATGTAGGGATACCAACAGTTCCTCCAGTTTTACAATGGCGATCCGGTTAGCATGAACAGTAGCATGGCTTTGCTGACAATCATTTTTCATTTCATTTTCCCATTTATGACCTGTCCAAGTAGGGTCCTTATAGCATATGATCCTTTAGTTTTGCAATTAAAAATCTCTCATGGCGCTCTTAGCTTTGGTGCATTTGTCTCTATCAACAGCCCAAGGCCAGCCTCAATTTTTTGGGAATGTAAAAGCTTTCAAACATTCCCATTTATCAGTATTTTACTGCCAAGGAATGCTGGTCTTTGAGACAGGAATTTCTTCTTGTGTGTAGACCCCTGAGAGCTCTCTGAAGTTGTTTTACCCTAATTAAACCTCCAACCAATAACACAGGGACCAGCCTCTCCTGATCCATGGTGAGTAGCAGAGTATCAGTCTTTGTCTGTTTAGGTGCAGCTGTGCTGGTGAGGGTGGCTGTACACTTTATCACCTTGGACTAGACCGTAGAGTACAGTCATAGTGGGGTGCTTTCAGTGACATTTGTCGCAGGTAAGACGACCTCTACATTCCTTACTCATGTGGCCAAGCATTCAAAACGGATCCCTTTTCCTTTCAAGAATTAATTCCCCCCGATGTTAAGTCCTTTGTAATTTTAGGCACATGGAGTCTACTAAGAGTATAGATGTGCGTCTGAAGGAGGGCTGTTGGCACTATCCAGAGCTGAGGTGAATGTCACAAAGCTGCTGTCTTTGATGTTGGCCTTCAGTGGTGTCTGATTCATATTTGCTCCTCTCATTGCAGGGCTTGTCTTGATGTCAGAGATACCTCCAAACTGTGGATGGGAAAAGATCTGTGCTTGTCGCTCTAAGAAGTTAACCAAATCATTAAATGTGGCTCTTAAATTCTCGTTTCTCTTGTAGCTCTCAGGCTGCTGATCTCCATTTTTCACAGAGCTTATTAGGACATTTCATGATGATGATCTGCCTCATAAAAGACAGAATGTTTAACTCCTCCTCGTATCCTATTTCTGACATTGTATTTCTGCATCCAAGCTGTATGTAGGCTCTGTTTATTTAAACTGCAATATCTTGAACACTGCTCAGTATACTGGTCCAGTGGGTGTATGTATACTGTATGAGATCTCAACCCGTAAACAAGCAGACAGAGACATCTGCTGGACAAACACGACATCATCACAATCAAACATTAAAATGCGTGCCAAATTTTATTTGAAACAAAACACTTCATTATCCACAATTACTATCAGCTCCATCTAGGTCTATGGAAAAGTTTACAAGAAAAAGCAAACAAAAACAAGATCTAACAAAAGCTAGTACTTCACATCGAGTATTATTAAATTGTGTTTGTTTTTTTCCCCCCCTCTGGCACAGAGTAGACTATTTATTCATTATTGTACATCTTATCACAGTGAACCCTTTAAGTGCTTTTCTCACGTAAATGAGGACAAACATACAAATTGTGGAAGATGAGATTTCTGAAGCTGCTTCTCACCCGATACGTTCATTTTGTCATCTCATATTATATGAGGTCTGCCTCTTAAGTATTATAAAAAATATTGTAAACATTTATATTAATTGCACAACATACATTCAAATACATACTGCACTGTACAGCAAAGGTTTATTTCCGTGTTGTTATCCAGTAGCACCATGTATATAGCAAGCTAAACAAACTATATGGAAAGTGTGGTATCATCGGTACAAAGAAGTAGCATCATAGCCGCTTTGTTTTCAATGGTTGAACATTAATGTGTTCTAATGGCTGTGAGACAGTGGTTAGTGTAGGCCTACTACAGGTATAGGTGGTTGAATGACTGTAAAGAAGGTCTGATCACATCTCACAGCTGTGATGGGGATGATCTCTATATAAAGACATTCAGTGTTAAGATCAACTATAACACAAGATTATGGCGAGAAAGTTTCATACAGTTGGTTGTCAGAAAAGTTCACATCACTTCCATGTGCAAACACCTCTTCGTAAGAAATACAATGTTCAGTTTCTCATCAGCGTGTGCCACAGAGACACAACGAGGCCATGATGTCATTGTGTAGCAGCAGAGTTAACACGTAGCTCATCATGTTTCCATCCAGTCCCGTTTTCCACGAAAGAAAGCAGATTAAAGCGATTTTCTTTAGATTATCTACAAATACTGCTGTCTGGATGCCAAACTGACCCCAGCCCTCGGATGTTGATCTTTAAAGCCCGGGGGTAACGAATGAAAATGGTTATGTTTTCCACTGTAGATAAATTAAAGAGTCTGTTTTTATCTTTTCCAGTCTTCATCTCTCATCCACACGAAGGCCACAAAGAGCAGCTCTCCCCCCAAAAACTAAACCCCGTTTAGAGATGAACAGTATCTCAGGTTATGGTTCAGTGAAGTGTGGTCAAGGTCCTCAGGTTTGCACGTAGTCTTCATTCTCCTTCCTCTGCTGGAGGAGGCTGCTATGATGGGTTTGGGGCTGCAGGTATTTAACCAACCCATCCCTCCCAAATCTGCCCCCTGCAAAACCAAGTAAAAAAGCCTCTGAGTTAATTAACATTCACTTAAAACCCATTTCTCCAGTTCTTCATACCAACACTGTGAGAAAAAGGCAAGGAAAGACAGTAGGAGAACTGAAAACTACATTACAAGATGTTTCTCCCATATTGCATGTTATTGACTCAAAGGAACAAATAAAGCAAAATAAGTTGCAGCTTTGAAATGTAGGTAATGAGAGTTACTGTTAATGAATGAGTATAGAGCTAAAGGGAAAGGCAAGCTGCTGGGTCATCTGACCGAGCTTAACACAATCTGGATAGAAACAGACGACAGGAGTAGAGCTTGGCTGACTACAAATAGCAGATGGGTTATGACAAACTCACAGCGATTTGGAGGAGGACTTCTTCATTTTTGGCCTCTTTCGACGATGAACTGGCCTGAGGCATGCACAGCATGTACACACGCGCAGGCCAAATGCACGTGCATGGAAACAAACAGGTATATACGCGCACACACACAGACACACACACACATAATGTACACAGGTGTACACACACAGAAGCATGCACACGCATACAACCCCAGACACACACACCAGAGACGAGTCATTAGCGATCAATACAAAACAGGACCAGCAGAAATTGCAAAGCAGGCTAGCATGTTGCCTTTCTGGTGATTGAAAAAAAAAAGAAAATCAATCTAAGAGATTCTAAATGCAACAATAAAAAATAAAGAAACAACCTCAGGATCTTATGGGGAGGATTAGAATTGGTCAAATCTGAACAGTAATTGCTGCAACCTCTGGCTGTATTTTTAGGAAGGCAAACATCTCCATCAGTAGTCTAGCTATCAATGCCCCGTATCTAGATATCTTTCAATCAAGTCTGACTAATTTCATTATTCCTGTTGATTGGAACCATCACCACAGCATGATGCTGCCAACACTATGTGTCAGTTAGATGGGCTGTTAGTTTTCCACAAATGGTTTGAAAACCCATCTAACCAAACCGACTCTCCCTCATGTTTGTCGTTCTCCCTCCATAGCTTTGGGGTAACTGCAAACAGGGCAGATGTATATTTCTTTGAACAATAAAGCAACTTTTGTGACAAATGATTGTTTTCTAGACAGATTCCTCCTCCCAAGCTGTGGCTATCTGTAGGTCGTCCAATGCGACCATATATACCCTTTAGGCTGTTTGTTCGGTTAATGACCTCTCTGTATCATCCCTCTTCCACTTTACAATCATGCTTTACTATGTGCTGGGCTATCAATTTAAATTATACAGAACATGACAAAATGTAAAAAAAAAAACACAAAAAAAAACAAGTTTAAGGAGTGAACAGAGCTTAACAGGCTCCTTGATTTAATACTGAAACTTTAATTCCATCTGGAGGGTTTGTAAAAGTAATCATCTGTGTGCTGCTGGGAGGAAGACATACCTGTACTCACTGAAGTGGTTTCTCTCCTTTCCTCCTGGAGGGAAATTAAAGGGACATTAATCTCAGTGTGAAATGAATCCAGAAAAAAAAACCAAAAAAACAATAAATCACGTTTAGCTGAGATTTTACTCACCCTTCTCAGGGTTGCATTGCTTGTGGCCCTTGCAGCTCCGTAAGGCCATGAGCTGTTGATGCATCGAGTTGAGAGCGTTTCGATCAAGAGTGCTGACAGCGTTTATCAGCTGCAGGAAAGGTAAGGACAAAAATGTCAACAAGCTCTTTGTGAACTCTGGAAAATTTTAGAAAAGCTCTCACCCCCCGTAGACAAAGGAATGCACCATGAAACCTACTATAGCGCTCTTGTATAGTTATCATTGTTGAGGTATTTATACTTCCTGTTATGAGTGTGTCTGTGCAAACAACAAACCTGGTAAGGATCAGTACTGAGGTCAAAATATTCCATGAAACCGGTGGCAAATTCACAGAACAGGAAGTTGTGTGTGTCATTGATGGTCCTCAGGCACCAGTATGTGTTGTTGTTGGCACTGGTGCATGCACAGAACGGACCCACTAAGGAAGGGAGGGGTAGTTTTAGAAAACAAGAGCTTTTTATAAAAGGCTGCATAATATTGTTTTTTTTAATCTCATCTTTTTGTTGAAAATAACTGGAGGTAGAAAATTTGTTCCAAAATACTTTACTCATCAACCAACTTTCTATAGCATTGTGTCTTCCCTTACTTGTCCAGAAGGGGGCAGTCTGCCAGTGATGGTTGTCATGGGTGAAGCAGGTAAGACCAGGCATGCTGCAGGTGTCATTGTTCTGCAGCCTCTTTAGAAACTTTCGCAGTTTTTTCCGGCGTTTCTGTTCCTTCTGCAGCCACTGTGTCTTCTGCTTGGATGCCGTTCTGACAGAAACAAAAGCTTTTTAAGTATCTGGAATAAAGAAAAGACTTAAGCTTCTAGCAAAGTTTTACCTGAGAGAGTGCATTTGTTCAACATTTAGCAGATAAGCCTCCTTGTTCTTGAGAAGGTAACTGAGGAGACAAAGTTAATTTGTCACATTTGGTGAATCTCTGAAGTGGCTTTATTTTGTGATTGAGGATTTCTCACCTGGGAGGGTTGCACTGACATTCCTCTGGCCGCACCTTCTTCAGGTGACCTTTCACCTCACGCAAGTTCTTGATTTTGGTTTGTAAAGTTTCAATCTAAGTGCAGCAAGAAGAACTAGAGAGTCACCAGCGGCCCACTGTATGTCAGACAGGCTGTAAAGGTGAACTTATCAATCAGAGTTCAGGGAAATATGAAAGTACCTCATGCTCAATGTGTAGCTTGTGGTCTTTCCATGCTTGGAGGGACTTATAGAGGCCCCCATCACACTTAACTGTGTCATTCAAAAGAATGGAGCATCTGCAGAAGACACAAAATAAGGTTGTATTTATAGGTTTAATATGACAGAACTGAAATACAGAAGCTAAAATGAGTTTATGGTGAAGGGACCTGGAGGAAGCAGATTATTTTCAAAATACTGGAAACTAAAGGTTTAATCATAAACAGCATGATCGTTTTCAAGTTTTGTTTCTATCATATTTTCTTTGTTTTAAAAAAAATAAGTGCTAAAACAGTTTTGGGCCAGCACAGGTCCACAGCACAGGTCCACAGCACAGGTCCACAGCACAGGTCCACAGCACAGGTCCACAGCACAGGTCCACAGCTGGCCCCTGTGTGGACCACCTCTGGAAAATCAGAACTGCTCCACAAAAGCGGCTGTCATTCTTTGTGACATGTGGATCGAATGTAGGCGTATTGTGTGGGCCAGAACTGGGCTCGACCAACTTTACTATGTGGATTCATTAGCATCTCCATCATGCACTGATGTCCAGAAGGATAAAGGCTGTCTGGATTCTGCACAGCCTCCTTTTCCTACCCACATTGATTCTTACTGTTCACAACAAAAGGCGAAGGAACAGAAACTCGGGGCCACAAGTCCATGTGTTCAGATGCCAGCCAGAGAACATGTGAAAGGAGCTATAGTTTAGGGTGATGCTAAGGAGTCCTACCAACCTAAAGATTTGAAGCTTATTTCTTAAGATAAATTTAAATCCCAGTAGAAACAGGGAAAAAGCAATGGATGCTGGGTTCGGAAATGTTGACAGTCTTTTGAACACTTGTCGTTAATTCAAAGCTCTTTATTCTATTGTAAATATATACAGATACTGATGTTTAAAATGAATTCTAGCTACACTAGCAAACGCTGCTAATATACAATGCTGAAGGCATCCTAAAAAACAAACGGTAATTATTTTGTCTCTGTGTTAAATGAATAGTTAAATCCTGTTTTCAAAGCAACAGAACATGCATCCTGATGCTAACTCGCTTCTAATCTAAATTATTAACGAACACTCACAGCTGGAAGGTTAGAAAGAAATGTTTGCTCTGTTCAGTAATGGTGTTTAAAGCAAAAATGGTGCCGGCAGGTCAGAGCTTCGTGAAAGCACCAAATAAGATACACATTTCTGATCTTTTCATCTGAGCATCGGGGTTTAATCCTCCCAGTAAACACTTCTTCCAGCATAGAGGAATTCTGACTTCCATTCAGATGACACATAAATCTTCAAAGCCTCTTTTTTTGGCCAACATTTGCAGAGCTTACTGTCATTTTTTTTCTAAAGAACGTGCAATAGTTGCGTACGTGACAGATACAGCTTGAATATTTGCATCCCCCCTCCCACACACCTGTAAGTGACTTTCAAAGCAGCAGGTGGTGTGAGCTTGTCACGGCTCGTAGGTTTGGCTGTGACTCCCATTCCACTGAATTCTTCACCATCATCTCTGACGCCCGCACCTCTCCACCTGTCCCCGGTCCAGCTGCTGTTCCTGGACCCCAGAGGCCTGTAGCCCTCCTCCAGGTCTACAGCATACAGGTCTCCATCCAGCTCAAATGACACAGAGCGGGCCCAGCGCTTTCTGGTCACAGCCTTACTGGACTTTATCTCTGCATAAAAAAGATGAATCGAATTTAAATGCTTTTAACACGATTGATCAGAGTATACACATCATCCAAAAATGTAAAAAATCATGTTACCCCTGCATATTTAAAGCATTACACCACTTGGTGGCAGCACTGAAACAAGCCTTTTGGGTCATGAAATCAGTTTATTTCTGCATGAGAATGCTGATCCTCTTTTTCCTTTCAGGTATCTAGAACACGGATCTTTCTGGTCCAAATCAGGGGTGTAATAATATCTATTGGGACGACAGATGATCCCAGCAGGATGAGGAGGAACTCACTCTTTTTGTTCAGGAGTCTCTTCTTCTTCTGGACAGATGGTTTGAACTCTGCATCGCCACAGTTGCAGTCATCAAAGTTAGAATTAAAAGACAGCGTGGACGGACTACTGGCCATCAGAGCCTGCATGCGTGGGGCGAACAGACTCGCCATGCCTTTACACTTGTACAGTCTCAGCTTGCCAGTCGGATCCTCCACACACTGCCACTTCTGAAACAAACCCAAAAAGAAAAAGGAAAATATATCCGATAATACAGGACTGAATGTTTCAGGTTGTGAACAAAACCCAAAGATCTATGAAAGAATAATCTGTAAACCTGAGCTTATGGTGCATATCACAGTAACCACACAGGTGGCAAATGATTATCCTGCCATTGCAACAATTTCTTTTTGCTTTCAGTTAATATGCCCCCCCTTCTGGGCAAATACAGGTCGGATACCTGTCCTGGTTGCTGGCATGAAGTCTGGTACTCTGCTTTCTGGCACAAGTCCTTCACCCTCTGGTATTTTGGCAGGAAGTTCTCCTCCTGGGCCATTTCCTTCCCGTCAGCTCTCTTGTGTGGAAGCTTCCTGAAAGAACAGACAGAACATTGACAGGGAGTTAGACGCTGCCAGAATGCTGCGCCTCGAATAGAGAACATGTCTCACAAAAGGTCAATCAATAAAACATACCCTCTCTCCACCAGGAAGGAGTCTCTCCATGTTTTCCCTTTTCTGTTTAACTGGAACCTGAAGAATCAGTAAAAGACCTCTGTGATATTTGCAGTGAACAAACATGTCTGCCGTCTCCAAATGCCATATAATGATGCTGTACCTCCACGTATGAAAGATGAACTTTATTACAACAAAGCATTTTGTTTCAGTTTTTTCCCTATATTTCACTTATTTTAATAACAAAGTTAACATTACCAGCTGACAAGACTAAATCTAACAAAGTAATATTGCTAAGATGGAGAGATGCACAACAACAACAACAAAAATCTAACAATGGCAGGAAAATAAGGACTGGACAGAAGAAGGAAACATGTTAGAGTTAATTACTGAATTCAATATATTATGTAATAATCAAAGATACAGAGAGATTAAACTAATTTGGTAGATTTTGCTTGATACCTTATAGATTGTTGCCATATTTGATCTTTTCTGCATCTAATAAGTCCTTCACAGCTATTGATCTCACAAAGATCCATTTTAATTTGAAGGGAGGCCTCCAATTTTCATTTTGTTACAATGCATTTCTTGGCAATTGCCAAAAGAAATCTTGTCAGGGGACAAGGGATTTAATGCGTCCCTTTTTCTTTAAGAGTTGTTGTGCAGTGTGCTCACCTGTTTATTGGTCGATCTGTGGCCAGTAGTTTGAGGATGGACTTGCCATCCATTTCGGCAGGAATATCAACACCTGCCATCTCCAGTAGAGTGGGTGCAAGATCAATGTTTAACACAATGTGAGGGTTTCTGCCAAGACACAGCAATACTTTTCACACAGACTTTGATTGAATGCAATTATCATCACGTCAATTTTGCTTCTTACAGAAGAAATGTTCCTACTTTGCTTTAACATCTTTGAAATCTTTCACATTTTAAAACATAAAAGAAACAACCGTCTGTGTTTTTATAGGGGTTGCATCTGATAATCCAACATAAAATAGTGCATAATATATGATGCAAGAAAAGGCTACAGTGGTGTCCAGAGCATCCTGCATATTTTAGCTCTTTCCCCGGTTCACAACGCATGCATCAAGTGATGATTTAGGTGTGTTGAATCAGCAGGTTTCTGAGGAGGAAGTTGGACCAGTTGTTTGCAAACACAAAAACAAAAAAGAAGATGAAACATTTGAAAGAGCTGCGTAGGAGCATTGATAACTGGGATACCAGACATTGAAGACAGGAGCTGGACACTGGTGGACTACATGCTTCAGTGTGTTGTAGATTGTTATTCAACCCTTAAGTAAGAAAAAAACCCTACAGCAGTGTTCCTCAATTATGGTCCTTGAGGTCCAGTCTAGTGCACCTTTTAGATGTGGCTGAATCAAATCGCTAATTTACCTCCTCAGTATGCACTCAGGTTCAGCGGACTCCTGCTGATGACCTGATTATTTGATTCAAGTGTGTTGAAGCAGAGACACATCTGAAAGGTGCAGGACGACAAAGCTCAAGGACCAGAACTGAGGAGGCCTGATCTAACAGCTGTAAATCTTTCCCCACTGCCCTTTAACCTCAGTCAGCATGAAAGGCGAATAACTATAAAACATAATTATCAAGTCTAGTCAAGTATTATAAATCAGATTTTGATCTGGACTTTGACTAGGCCACGCTACAATGCCAAATTAATACACATTATTTAAACCAGGCATACCAAAAGTTGGTCCTGGAGGGCCACTGTCCTGCATGTTTTAGAGGTTCTCCTGCTTCAGCACAGTTGATTCTGATAGTTGGAATGGAAATCAATGGAAATCAGCTGTGCTGAAGTAGAAAAACCTCTAAAACCTGCAGGACAGCGGCCCTCAAGAGCCGAACTTGGTCGGCCTGATCTGAACCATTCTGGAATAATATTTAAGTTTGTTCTCCTGTCCAGGGTTATATGCACAGCTATTTAGCTCATAGTGTTTTGCATCTGGATCACAAAGTTCAATTTCAGTCCCATGTAACCAAAGCACCTTCATTTTCTATATCTCCCACAGTGGTTGTGGTCAAATGCAAAAGCGAACATTTTAATGTTGGTCTTTTAGCATTGGCTTGCTTCTTTCAAAAGCAAACCTTTTTCCATCAAAACCTTTCCATAACTTCTATCTCTGGCCTGTCTGCTCTGTTCCTTCTTTTTTTGTAATGCTATTTATTTACTAAACTTCTGTAATAAATCTATAAATCCTTAACAGAACATCTGCATCCACACTGAGACTGAAGTCCACACAGCTGGACACCATTTAGTTTTGATCCTGACTGCAGTTTGTGTCAGAGTAAAGGAGGCTGAATGCATTTGCATGAAAACCATGCATCATTTTTTCCCACTTTACAATTATGGATTACATTGTGCCCCCCCCAAAACATATTAACATAAAATAATGTGGAGAAATGATTTCTAGTTTGTTGACTTCTGATACCAGTTTGAGGCACTGAACTTTTCATTTAAAAATTAAAATAAAGGAATCCTTCATTACACAACTTTCAAGCTTGTTATTCATAAAATATTTAGAGAACCATGGAGGACTAAACAATACCTATTTTTGGTCTATGAAATAAAATCGTAATACAGCAAAGACTTAAAATCCCAAAATATGATAAGGTTAAACAAGTTTTAATTCTTTTGTGAAGCACTCTGCAACTATTGACTAATTTTACTGTCTGGAAAATGTGCATGGAAGAAAGCTGCATCTTTCTACTTACGTTGCACCTTGCTCCACGTTAGGTCCCCGTATATAGAATGGGACGCGGATATCAAACTCGTAGGGCATTGATTTGCCCTTAACCAGACCAAACTGACCGATGTGATATCCGTGGTCGGAGGTATAAATCAGGTAGGTGTTGTCCAGTTCCCCCGTCTCCACCAACATGTTGTACACCTAAGGGAGACACGGCTCATTGAGCAAGGCACACGGGGTAAAAAAAAGTTACACTCTTTGTTTGATAGCTCAAATCTCTTGTGCCAGTTTCAAGGAAAAAGAGATTGAACAATTTACCAAGTGTGTCAGTGAATTCATTATCCCACTCCCAGTCAGAACAAGAACAGATCTCCCAGGACCCCTGGCTGTCAAATCAGTGGTCTGTGTGTGTGTGTGAGCGTGTCTAAAGCATACAAGCATTTGTCTGCCTGACTACCTTCTCCACACTATCGTCCACAGACAGCAGGGTCTGCATCCTCCTGCGCTGAAGCATGTTAGTGAACTGCATGTGGACAGGCTTCATGGGTCCAGTGTAGCGGAGGATCCAGTGCTTGTCTGGGTTGGGAGCATAGTTGTAGCTCGGGGTTCTGCAGAGGGAGAAAAAGGGAAATAACTCAACAAATTCTAGTTCCCCCCACTTGCCCCCCTCCTGGTATTATAATATGAAGTTACTGAAAAAGGATTTTAGCAACAAAAAGTGGATTTTTACGCAGCTTAATTAAAGCTATGCTGTTTTTTTTTTTAAGCAAGTACTTTTGTGCAAATGCAGCATCTTCTTTCTGCTGGTGTTGCCTGACTTTTCAGAATAGAAGGAAAAGTATTTATCTAGTGTTATAATTGATCTTCTATAAGCAAGTAAAATGTTCAAATCATTAGGACCGCAAATTATGATAAATAGCTTCACTCCATGTTAACGTTTAACAATTTGGAAATAAAATCCTCCAAGGAGCAAAGCACGTAAAAATGGATTTTGTTGATTTGTTTCAGAAGTCAAATAGATTGTAAAAGTAATAAGAGTTTTTTTCACTGCCTTTAACCCCCCTCTGGTTGAGGACAGAAGGAAATGAAGTAATAAAAAATATATATATCAGTAAAGGTCTTGGCGGCTTCAAAAACCCAAGAGAGAGAACATTTATGGAGAGGGAGCAATTAAAAGTTTTCACAAAGACATGAAGGTTGAATTTTTGTGAATCGTCTTTGCACAAAGCCAGAGCGGTACAGGTTAATGATGCTGGAGGGATTAGAAGAAGCATCACGGCTGTGTGGGGAGGGTGGAACCAGGGAGGGAATAGTAACTACAATCTCATTACTGGCCTTAGATCCATCTCTGGAGGCCAATAGTGGGTTTTGCTATTAGCCAGCAGCACTAGAGAGCCAGCCAGAGCTATAAAGGTCAGAAAAAAACAAAGGCTTAAATGAAAGGAGTATGTGCTTTATGTCTGCTTACATAAGCATCTCTAAATCATTACCTATGCATTATACATGCATCATTTATGCCACTCCTTGATCATAGCTGACAAAACAGTACAAATTAACAGTGCTCATTATAAGGATAACACTGATGTGAACAAGACGTGAGCCAAACAAACGCTGGGTGTGCATTTAGACGCCGCTTTCTGCCAACAGCCGACTGTGGGCAGAGGAGGAAGAGATCCAGCTGAGATTATAAAATTTGTGTCATTCTGGGTCAAATGAAAGGAAGCGTAAAAGCATGAGTCATTTTCTACCTAACAGCGGTGAAAAAGTAAAAATGTACCCTGGATATTTGTCAGCTTTGTCCCAGAGAGAGATCAAACAAACTTGCCACAAACAGGGAGAGAAAAAAATGGGCTTTTGTTTAAACGGCGTGGGGTTTAATAAATAATCAGAGCAATGCAGCACCTCGCAAAAGCTTTTAAACTCATTAAAGCTTTTTATATTTCATCATGCAGCAGCAACAAACTTGTATGTTTTTGTGAAGGATTTCATTTGATAGACCAAAACAAAGCAGCAAAGACCTGTGAAGTGGAAGTAAAGTGATGCATACTGTATTATTAAAATGGTTTGCAAATTAAAATATCTTTTGCAACCAATTTCCTTAAGAAATCCCCGAATCAGTTTGTAATCTGACTTGACATGGACCTGAAGAAAGGACTGTGAAACTGGTCAGAGGTGATGGGAAGTTGGATGGAGTCAAATAAGGGTAAACACTGGTAGAGACTTGGGTGGAGGTTCACCCTCTAGTCAGGAAAACTGCTCTACACACAGCTATAATACAACAGTTTAAACCATCTGTTCTCAATATGTTAATAACAAGCAACACCTCAGCGAAAGCTGTTTCCCATTTGACACCATGTCCGTCACTGTCCTACCAATACACCAACAAAACAGGACTAAAAAGTCTCTGGTTTGTGGGGAAAAAAGTCTCCAAGTTGTGGTGTTTTGTCATAATGGCTACAACAACAAACCATTGAATACAAGCATCTTTCTATGCTTAAAAGATGCACTTTAATCATTCTTTTAATTTCCAAAATCAAATTCTATGTGGAGAAGGTTGATACCTGGATCCAAAGATCCAATATGGCTACGACAGACATTAACCACTGATGTAAATGTGATAAAAAAAATGCATATTTATGCTTTGTTGTTACAGGGTTTGAATTGATAAAGCCCATGTGTTTTTTCAATCAACAATAACCCTGATAGGTGCCGTCATTTACTCTTTATGCTGCAGCAAAGATTACTGGGATTAAATTGATTATTGATAAAATTCTGAGCTTAACATTTAGCTTCTACTGGTTAAATTACTTTTATTTACATTTTAAATAGCTGATACCAAAATGTCTCCTGAGTCCAATAAAAGCCAACCCCAGTCCCAGTCAGTCGAACTTGTACCAGTTTGAGAATGATGGGTGTTAAGACGGCCCAGTCAAAGGCCGGATGAAAATCTAGTTGAGGGTTTTGTGGAAGACTTCAACAATTAATTGATTAGTTAATTCCTCTGCAGTCTGATGAGCTACTGCTTCCTAGATGTATTGAGATTTAAGACATTACCCCAAAGATCAGAGTAGCTGCAGCCAAACTAGTTATTTTACTTCCACATTATAAAACGCAATCATTATTTTAGGTCTATCATATCAAATCCCAAAGAAATACGATGCAGCTTTATGTTGCACTATAATATAACGAGAAAACAACAAAATGGAGGAATACTTGTACAAGTGAATTTTCCTGGCCTCATGGGTAGGTTAATTAAGGTGTTTGTATTGTTTTAACATAAACTGATTTTCTTACATGTGCTGAGAGGCGTTAGGAAAGGTGGTGCTGTACTGTGGAGCAGAGTCCTCAGGACCATGTGGAGCAACATGGCTCATGACCATCAGGACGGGCCGGTGAGGGTACATCCTCTTGGACATCAGGAAGTAGTTGATGCTGTTGTTGGTGATGACGTCTGTCAGGTAGTCCTGTGGAACAAGTAATCATCGACCATCAGAGATCCGACATTCATTAACCATAGAGCAGACATCAGATCCACAACATAATCCAGATGCAGAGATTTTTTTTTGGATTCTTTAACATTATTTGGAGGATCAAGCAGTTCCACCCAAAACCAGAGAATGGCAGCAGTTACTACTGACAGCTTCAGCATCGGACTCAAAAATGTTCAGAAGTATTATACTGAAGACAAAAACACAGGAAAGGTGAGCCATGCCTCGCTGGAAGTCTCGATCTACTGATCAAAGAAACCAGAGTGGAGAGTGAATGACGAAGGTGAAAGCAAAACAAACACCAGAGGCTGCAGACACATGCTGTGCCTTATTTAGAAACTAATGAAGGAGTTTAAGGAAACTGTTACCAAAGGTGGACCTCATGTTAAGGATAAATTTGGTAAAGATCCAGATCACATGCGAATTTTAGCTAGAGGTGTGAGTCACAATATGGGTTCAAATTTGCTGCTTAGCGGAGGTCTGCAATCTCTGACTGCTTTTCTCGTTGTATATATTTTTGACAATAAAGTTCTAAAAGACACAAAAAAAGTTCACACTGGACATTTCTTGTATAATATGCTGAGACTGAGAGAAAGTAAAAGAAACCTTAACATAAGGTCAGTGGATTTACAACTTAATAATAATAATCAAATTAATTTGTACCGCACTTTCATTAAAAAAAATCTCAAAGTGCTACACAGTGCAACTAAAATCATAGATAAGTTAGTTCCTCAACTTCAATGACTTCCTGTTTGGACCAACTTCCTGCACATTTGTTAAACTTCTGATGTGAACTTTTGGCATTGATTATAATAAACAGCAGCACTGGTAGCATCCTATTAGGTCACCATGGTGGAAGTCAATGGATTCCTGAGGTGACCCTGAAACTGTTTGTAAAGGTAAGTTACCATTGAACGGATTCCAACACCAGAATTCATTCGTTTGGATAGAAGGCCCAATCCTTTTGGCGATATATCCTATTTAGTGACAACGATTTATTAAATGGTTAAAATTCCGAACATAATCACAAAATTCTAAGAAAAAGCTACAGTTCTGGAATGTTAAAATAGTTTTGTTAAAATAGGAGGGCATCAATACCTTTGAGTAGTCACTGCTGTGTTTTTCCCGTACACCATTCCTGCAGAGCGTGTAGTTGTAGAAGCGGGAGTTTTTCACCAGTGCTACCCATTCTTTCCAGCCAGGGGGCACATAAGAGCCGTTGTACTCGTTCAGATACTTTCCAAAAAAGGCTTGAAAGAGAATCGGGAGCAAAATGTTAAAAACTTGAAATCATCAAGGAACATCGAGGCTTTTAGGGTGGTGCTCACCGGTTCTGTAGCCAGAGTTGTTCAGGTGCACGGCGAATGTGTGCGGCTCATGGTGCGCCTGCCATGAAGGTGAGGAGCAGTTCTCGTTGTTGGTGTAAGTGTGGTGGTTGTGCACGTACTTCCCGGTCAGGATGGAGGAGCGGGATGGGCAGCACATGGGGGTGGTGGAGAAAGCGTTTGAAAAATGCGTGCCTCCCTTTTCCATGATGCGCCGAGTTTTGTTCATGGCCTGCATTGAGCCTGAGAAGACATAGCAGGGGTATTGGAGGGGGAAGGAGAATTTATACGTGGGGGACAGCAGGGTTTGATTCAGAGGTTAACAGCTGTAACAGAAAAGAGCCCAAGGGACATACAGAAGCTAAAGAGGGAGAGGAGTGAAAGAGTCGTGAAAATTTAGAAACACAGCTAGGATAAAGGTCAATATAGGTCAGGAGAGGGTAAAGGCATCGGGATTAAAGTTAGAGAGAAAATAAGAGCTGGACTTAAATGAGGAAATAAATCTGTTTGCTAAAGTGTGACCATTTAGATTTCTGTGTACCAAAAGCTTTTCAGATTGATGGGGATTGTTTGGGGAAACAGATGCCTGACCATAAATTCCTCCTTCAATGGTTGCCTTCTCACTGTGATCACATGAGGACAAAAGATGTCACAGCGGCTATTATGCTGCTACTCCAATCCAATATGTTGTTAAAGGACTTCAGCGGGTAGGGAGATGGCCAGAGTTTGGCAATCAGACAATGGAAGACATAGGCTGGCCTTAATTCACGTCAGAAACAGGGCTGGCAAAGGGAGAAACATGACTTGGACGGAGACAGCTGTTATGCTGCCAAGGAGCAGCTTAGGTTGATTTACTATTATGAAAGCTGCTGGACTGACATGTAGCGAATATTCAAACTAATAAGACAAGGAACAAAGGGAGGGAAAATCAGATGTGCTTGGCTGTGAAAAAGGGTTCGCTCAATTAAAAATGTCCTCTACTTGTGCTTTTATGCATAACAAAGTATTTCAAATCGAACTCATTTTTTTAAATAAGTGAAATACAACCCGATTTATTACAAATAAATATGCTATTTATTAAGATATAAAAATCTATTCAAACCAACCTGGAGTGATATAAAAGGTAATTTCCCTTACATTTATTTAATCAGCTTTGGTGTCGACAACAACCGCCATCAAGTATTTGGCATGTTTGACTGTCAGTTTGCTGCAAACATGAAATATTTCCCCAAGTTTCTTGGTGATCAGAAAAACGTTTATTAGCAATAAGTCCACTTTGCTCAGAAGTGATTTATATTGTTAATTGATGCTCCTTCCTAGTCTCTTTCCTTTTAAATCGTGTACTCTGACTTTAATTAAACCACACGTCGCTTTTTGAAATCTTTTAGCCTACTTCATGTTTTTAACAGGCTGTGTTAAGTTAATAAAAAAACTCTCCAGGTCTACTTAAAATTAACTAAAAGATGCTGTTATTCCAGTAAGTTCACAAAGAAACAAGGAATCCAATTATAAAACAGTAAAACACTGAACGAATCTGTCAGGAAATGAACAAATTTTCAGAGGACTGTGCATTTTAAAAAAGCATCTTACCCAATTCTATGTCCTGATCATCAGTGAGAATAAGGATGATGTTGGGTCGGACGTTTCTCATGTGGCGGTCCCTCTGTAAACGAGACCTGAGGCGAAACCCAGACAGGTATCCGGAGCCCTGGGCCTCAGAAATAATCCCCACAAAGACAAGTGAGAGAAGAAGAGGGGCAATGGCAGGGTGTCCTCGCCCTGCCATCACTTCGGCTTGTGGCGCCACCTCAGTCCTTCATTCACAACTCAGAATGCCGGCAGGTCTCTCTGCAGCTTCTGAAACAGAACACAGGAGGGCTCTGATAAGAATAAAACATTTAAACACACACAGACATGGACACGGAGGAAAATAGCAGATGCAAGCCATTCACAGCCATTACAGGGTGTTCTCCCGCTCAAATGCACCCGGTTGGGCTGAGCTCAGCTCGTTAATCAATCATTAATGATGCATTAGAGTGGTGTCATTGGCTGGTTGTAATGATCTCTGGTGATGAGCACATGGCTGCCAGGCTGGGGCTAATGGGCCTGGGACTGAGGCCAGCTCAAGCCTCACCTCCCTGAGAGGGTTTTGTGTACAGGAGGGATGCAGGGCTGTGGTGTCAGGAGGAGGGGTGGAGGTGAAGGAGAGACAAGATGAGAGGAGCGGGGGGGGGGCGTGTAAAGAGGAGGAAATACGACAAAGCAAATGCTCAAGTTTTAGCAATTATTCACTGTATTTAGAGAGGAAAATATTTGTAAAAAATAAAACTAAAGTGAATACAGACATCCTTTTGAAACACAGTGAGACGCTGTCACACTATAAACTATAAACTTGAATGCACTTTACTGACATATCAGCATAAATTAGTACCGAACTGTAAAGTAAAAAAGAAAACAACATACACCTCTAAACCAACAAACTGAGAGATGCATTTGTTTTAAGCTCCTTCTTAATCTACAGTTGTAAATTACAAAACAAATGCTAATTGGTCCACTATTCTCTGCAGGTAGTCAGGTGGTTTGGAGAACTGCTTTAAGCTTTGATTACGTGCTTCTGTTCAGGTGGAGAGTCATGTGTTGGTCTATGCCATAATCTTTCCCATTTCACATGATGGATTGAACAGTGCCCTGTCAGACGCTCTTGGGTCGGGATATTCTTTCACAACCTAATCCTGCTTTAAACCTCTCCATAAATCCAGCACCAACCTGCCAACTCTGATCCTCGGTCTTTCGTCATGTTGATTGTTCACTGATGTTCAGAACAGCTACATCAGCAGAGGTTAATTTCTCTACACATGGGCTCCATTCGCCATTAAGACGTCTTTTGAGAGGAGTGGATTTTAGTTTTGAGAGTAAAAGGAATAAAAATCAGTATTCCTAACGTTCAAATTACAGCCACAGTGTGTCCTGATTTATCTGAGTATGTTTTAGGGCTAACAAATGTGACAAGGTTTAAGAAGTATGATAACCACAGTAGCTAAACACATTCAACAGCTATTAGGATACTTTCAACTTTCTAAACAATACTCACGTTCTAGCATTTAGTATAAAACTACAAAAGGAAAACAACTGAAAAGAAAATCAGATGATTGTTGCTTTCAAAGATAAAGTAAAAACTGCTAAAATGAAAGCCTCATGCAGAAATTTATTTTGTTTAGTAGCTTCTTATTGCAGTTCTGTGCAATTCAAGTCAAATAATTGAGTGGAAAAGGGAAGCTGAAATATTCAGTGTGTAACTAATGATGACTTAGTGTATAACAGGAGCAGTGACACAGCCCAGTGACTGCAGCTCAAAATGCAGTTCACATGCATGATGCAGCATCCGAGTGCTAATAAGCACTCAGATAATGGTTCACTGTTATGGAAAGTGAAGGAGGGGGGTCTGGATATTTATGTCTCTGAGTGTAATCATTGTTTTTAAGCTGTAGACAAACAAACAAAAAAAAAACAAAATGCACAAACGAGCTTCATGTTTTGTGATTTCAGTCTGACTGTAAAACATGTTGACACATTGATCCTCTGCAGAAAATGAAATGATATTCAGATTTAATTGAGACTAGATTTACATTGTAAGATACAGACACACCTCTGGAAATGTAAGAGAATCTCAAAGGCCTTCTAATGCAATTGCAGAATCTCACACAACTCTTTATTTAAATGAATCCAATTTTTTTTGTATATTTTTGCAATGAGACAAACAGCTTTCAATAAAACTACTAATGGCATAATTGTTGGGTCTAACAATCTGTGTAAAACAATATGCAAGTCTCCTTTTAAATCTATGCTTTCTTTTTAAAGTGTTTTGATGTGTTAATTTATCAGATTCCCAGGGAACTCAGTTTGGCTGCAAGACAATGTTTTTAAAACTCCAGAATTTGAATTAAAATCTGGTGGGTTCTACTGATGTGTCTTTAATTTGTCTCTTAGCAGAAAGAGGGTGAATAAAAAAATGTAGTTTTCCAATTGGTAATCTGAAACGTTATGGGAGGAAGTCAAATTGATGGGAAACCAGTGGCTATACAAAATGTTAACAAAAGGGGAACCAATGATTCAACTACTGGTGATTTTCTTCAAATCATTTCTTATCAGGCCTATTGATGGAGTGGCAAACAGGGTTGCACTGCCTCTAGCTGTGATTGGACGGACGGGCGGATGGATGGATTTGCTGCTTTGCATAAATTGATTCTAATGAAAGATTTTTTTATTATTTTTCCAGGCTGAGAGTAAGCCACTGCAATACTAGATTTTTTAAGGCATTTTCCACATTACTATTAGGACTGTAATGAATTGTTCCTGGTCTATGCATTGTAAACCAAAGAGTCACAGCAAATTTGTTGTAAACAGGAAATGGTAGAGGTGTATACCTGATCTAAAATGTCCAGATTGTGCTCATTAAGGACCTCCCTATCGCACCAACATCTACATCTCTTCTGTTCTCCCCCTTGTCCTCTTTGGCTTTGCATTGCACACACCTACACATGCAAATCTGCTGTAGAAACGTGTATGCAGGGAGACTCAGATAAAATGTATGACAGAGCTGTATTCGCTCTGGTTTCCAACACTCAGGGCATGTGCTGCTTCTTCCTCGGGGGAACATATGATCTCTGACCCTGAGGCAATGCGCTGTTTGGAAATGTCCTTGCTCCCTTTTTATCTGCTCGGTCTGTCTGAGTCTCTCTTTCATCTTTACCAATGGCTAAACAACAAGGCTCTAGCACAAACATAATGCCGTGTTAAAGAACTACAATAAAGGACGTTCATTGAACTAGCTTCATTTATATTTATCTGTGAATGCATTTTCACAAACATCCTTAGAGAATTAAAGATAGATTCTTATTGATGTGGAGATCATCCTCCGTAAGAGTGTTTAGTGAATGTTGAAGAAACAGTGCTTTCCTTTGATATTTGTTTATCATTTCAAAAACCCGATTTGGAGCAATCCATGGACTGTAAGAGATGATAAAAAAACGGCATGCTCTTTAGGGAAAAAATATAGCTCCGTCTTCAAAGAACAGTAGTTATATTTCCAACACAGATCGATCAATGGCCTCATTTTAAAATTCTGCTTTACATCCGCTTTATGGCTGTGAATATTTCCTTACATCATTCTGTTTAAAGCCTCCCTCTTCCACCTGATACTACGCACTAATTGGATTTTTAGGCTTTTATAAGCAGACACATAGACTTATTTCTCCCCAGTTTGCTCTTCCCCTCTTTTACCCACAGGAATTGTTTTTCCAACTGTGTGATAGATGATACATGAAACAAAAAGAAAGATAAAAAGCAGATAAAAACACAAAGTCCAAACATGCCGCAGGCGTAACATCTCAAAGATGTGTGAAAATGCAGAGGTGGACAACTGTTATGCAGTGGAAGAAACTGAGGAAAAAAAAGAGCTTTGAACATGTCGAGATTTTTCTCAGTATTTTTCTAATAAGGATTTAGAGACGAAAAATATAAATATAAAATCATATAAGTATGAAATAGTCCATAAATGATTTTTAATAAAAAGAAAAGACTCAGATAAGTGTTAAACCTAGTTACTGTGATTAAATAAATACTAATTAATTGCATTTTGGTTATGGTAACTTCAATACATCTCCTGTATGTAAAACATTGTCTTATGAATTGCTCTGCTGGGATTTTGATCCATTTTTCCACACAAACAGTCCAACCTTTCAGTTGCAGTTGAATTCAATTAGGGCGACAGAAAAAGCCATTTTATCAGCTTTAATTACATCCTCAGAAACCTGCTGAGGGTTTCCATGTGTGTGTTTCAGATTATCCTCTTGCTGAAAACCCCGCCTTCATTTTGTCTTTAGACTCAAACCCAAAATTTCCAAAAAGCTGCTATAATTAATCTCTCCTTCAGCTCTATAACATGCAGATATTCCCTCCTCTTTACAGTCCGTCTCTTACTTTAGTCAGTCCAATTCCTTCACTGTGTCCAAGGTAGCCGAGGATTTGCTAACTCAGATCTCTTTCTTTGATGCATATTGGTGAGTTTACTGGTTAACTGACAGCTCTGACAGCAAAATATGCAAGTCCAACAAGCTGTAGGCTAGCCTCTCAGATATGTTTAGCAGTAGAGGTCATGGGATGGACTGCTGTCTGCCAGAATACCTACTAAACATCAAAGAACAGGCTCAGATAGTCAAAGGTTAACATTATTTTTTAAAATTATAATAATTAAAGCTACAACTTTAATCTCTGCAGCTCTCAGACTCCAACAGCATGATGTCTTTCAAGCATTTATAAAGCAGGGCAGGGTGTGCCATTTCTGAAAAATAGGATGATTCTCAAGCTCATTTCCCTGACAGAGTCTATGCCCGCATCAGCTCTTTGCACTAAGTGAACGGAGAAACGACAATGCTGATTCAGCTCGATAACACCGAATGAAAGGGGAATTTCTGCCATTTAGACAGAAGCAGCAGACAACACCAGTAAATATATCTCTCAGCAAAACTCATTAAAAGCCAGAGGCTCAGAGGAAGGCTGTGGGAGTTAGCTAGCAGAATATGAGATCACAGGGAATAAGCCTCTAAAAGCATGTATAAGAAACAAGGATCATCTGAGGTTATACTAATGCCTAGTGATGCTTGGAAGTAAGAACGCAGAGGGAAAGTTTTGCTCTTCAGTCATGCGCTTGTAAAGAGGCTCTAAGTGACAGCAGCTCTGCATCTTCAGATAAAAACTTAATGCTGTACATTATTTATTGATAACCCTAAATTATGAATGTAGTGACAACAGGGCTGGCCGTGTCACAGCATGGGCACGATGGCAAGACAGCAGCAAGCATGTAGCGATGAAAACACACACCGGATCAACTCACAGCTACTATACAGCGCCCTGTAACCCACATCGGCATCACAGTTCATGTGAGGAAGTGAAGAGAGAGCAGCTTGGAAATTTCTCCCAAACTTTTCAAATACATCAGTGCTGTTTTCTTTCCCCTAAATAAAGCACCTTCGATTTTGAAACAGACAGAAAGTTCAACTGATCCAATCTCAATTCCCCTGAGTTACAGGATTTATAGACGGCATATAATAGAAGCCAGCAAATAACGCCTACAGGAACGTAGGCCTCTGTGTGTTTGCAATATAATCATGATTCAGGCAAAATATAGAGCCAGCAGCCCACAAGCTCCAGATCACACTCCTGGATTCACAATCTCCATCTCAAATGCTCGGAGACAGAAAAAGAAAGACGAAAACGGTAAAAAAGTGAGAGTAAAAAAAGAAAACTTTGGGCACACAGCCTAAAGAGTACAAAGACCAAGAACATCCACTGCAGATGGATTTTCTACAGCATTAAAACTAGACACTAAGACCAAGCCTTCCATATAAAAGAGAACAGAATCAAACAGAATCCAGAAGCAGAGAACCTCTATATTTCTACATTTCCCATTTAAAAAAAAAAAGAAATGTGCAATCCACTATTCCCTGATGCCTTAAAAAAAAAACACGTACAGGGAAGTTTAGATGGACTCACTCAGAGCTGAATGTGACCGCTTGAACATCATCAAGCCAGTCCCTGTGGTCATAATTGAGGCTGGCAGGGCTTTGCTAATGTGTGACTTTGTTCCCAATAGCATGCTTGGCTCTCAACTGAATGTGCAAAATCTCCAAGGACCCTTGAAATTTCCAACAAAAGTTGGCATTCAGATGCAAATGAAGCAACGGCATGCATCTATGTGAGAGTAACTTTTCTCAGAGTAGCGTGTGTGTGTGTGTGTGTGGGATGAAGGGAGTGAATGTGTGTGTAGATGTGAATGAAAATAGGAATTTGTCCTTCTCAATGCAGTATGTAGAGCTTTATTTTTCTGCTATTTCCTATTGATAATTCTCTTAAAGTAGAACTCTGCTCTGCTGCTAGTTTCAGAAAAAAATCTTTATAACCATTAAAATCCTTCATTTTAATTAGGGTAGTTAATCATATAGATAAAATGGATCAACACAAGAAAATCATACACAAAACCGGAAAGAATTATCTATTCAATTTGTCAGCAGGACAGCTGGCTGTTCGTTCTCAGTCCAGTTGTGTGGGACTTACTTATGGATCCAGTCAAAAGTGATAAACTGGCCTAATTATCTCAGAAAGCTGAGCTGATCAGAAACAGTGGACCACCACAGCCTGCAGGATACAGTTTACTGTCATGCTGATACAGCTTACCGGGTTTATCCACCGGGAGGTAGCAGGAGTTACTGGATGAAGCTCCAATTATGAGTTTGTTGTTGTCCTCAGTATGCTGAAGGGAAGAATGCTTTGTTGGGGAAGAAAAAGCAATAAATCTACAGGGTTTGGTGGAGAGCATGCTCCAAGGAAATCTGTGTAAAACAAACATATTACTATAACCTTGTAAAGATATGGATTAAACAGTCATGTCAGCAGGTTAATTAGTTAAATTAAAATACCTCAGGAGCAAAATATACTTTATTAAAGAAGCTTAACGTTTAAGATTTTATAGACTACTTAGAAATGAATGCAGTAGATTCAATCAGAGGCTGTTTCACTCGAACAGAGAAAAATGAGATGGAGTCATGACACCTGGTAGTGTATTTGCTTATTGAAAGCTATATTAAGGGTCTAAGACATTAGCAGATAGATCACCTTGGTTGGAAAGGAATGAGTCACAGACTAATTCATCTTTAATGGGGTCATTCTATTCATTTTCCATCAGATCTAGTGTTTGATCCCACTGAGTTAATATGTTAATCATAAATAAGCTCAAACTCAGGAGGCCATGGTCTTTACTTTAATAAGGTGGGCAGTAAGCCAGAAGATTCACTTTATTATTATAGGACATGAAGTTGAAGTTTAAGTATACATATTTTCTGCAGAGATATTTAATCAAATCTAATAAGGTTAACCTTCATGGTTTGAATGAGTGTATTGGTCTTCATTTCCAGATTATATTGGAATGTATTAGGGTTAAAATGTGTTTTTTAAATGTTTTTGAACTGCTCTTTGTGTTATCATCTGATGCATTTCTACTGTGTTTATCTATATTTGAATGTACGATTAAAACGAGTCAATTACGGGGCGTGCAGGTGGCGCAGTGGTTAGTGCGCACGACCCATGTATGGAGGCCTTAGTCCTCGACGCGGGCGACCCA
>JAUZNJ010008949.1:7774-30371 GCA_034780135.1 Jordanella pulchra
CTGTTGCAGGTCTTTGAAAACGATTTGTATTTTTCTCTTGCTTGAGTGGAGTTTGTTTGAACCCAGTAAGTAGGTGCTTAAAACAAAGCTTGAACTATTCCAAAAACAAAAAAACTAGAAATTAAGTTAATGTCAGTTGGTCCATACACATGAGCATTCATGCTGATTGTAGAACAAAATTCTAGAACACAGAGAAATTGAAGGCCTAACCCTACATATCCTTTTCTTTATCGCACTCTCCTCTTTACAACATGTGACAAATGTATGTAAATGAAAACACCAAATACATTTTCTTAAGATTGTTTGAATTAAGAAGTTTTCTTATTGGGTAGGAAACACTTGTTTCAAAAGTGAAGATATTGTCCTAAGTGGGATTGCAACCTGCTTCTGACTTTTTATGTTTCTTTTGAAGTAATGGCCTCTGACTGGCCTCGTAGCCCATGTTAAGATAGGCCTTCGCTGTGGAGCAGGACTCACTGTCACTCCCACTCAGCATCCTCACAATGTCCCTCCCCTTCTCAAGTCTGTATGCACATTCTACTCCAAAACATGTTCATTTTTCGTTAATAATATGGTTGCTGGACATTTCCATAGCCTTTACAGTTGAACTCAGCTTCTAACTGTTAAAACCATTTAACATGGCACCTTTGGCCTCTACCAACTGTATCCCTTGGTCAACCAGCCTTCCGGGGATTTTCTTTTCTATCATGTCTCATAAGACAGTCTTGTGTTTAGGGGTTTTGTCTAATAATGCATCTAAAGATTTGGTTCCATCTAATTCAAATTATGTAAATTAACCTCAGAAGCTTTCAAATCCATGACATCATCATCATGTAGGGAATCAAGTGATCTGAAATATGAAACATGTTAAATCCACTCTGGTTAAATGTCAGACGGTCAGAACTAAGTATTGGTCTTTTATGCAGTGTATTAAATCAATGTCTTTAATCTGATTTCGACATTGTATTGGCTGAAGTTTGATGTAAGAGCTCTTCTTTAACAGGCTGAAGTCTTTTCTATGTTTCCAGTTTGATTCTGTACTGATGAGTCGCCCCCAGTTTTTGTTACTGATGAGTTGAATTTGTTTGAAAAGTGGTTTTATAAACGATTCCTAATAGCTGTTAGCTTTGTTTTTGTCATTGTTGGACAGTAAGTCTGGAAGGAATGTTCAGCCGGTCTGGTCAGTGAATCAGTGACTGATATAAATCATTATCTCCTCCTTTTTTACTGGATGTTTAAAAAGTCTTCCCATCCCACCTTAGTTTCGGTCAGCGAGCTGTTGTACAACACCAAGTTGTTTGTTAATGAATATGAATGCCCAGCATTAGGATGCATGTCAGGGGAATTACGTTAATTTGATGTGATTACATAAAAAAGCTTGGTCACTGATTACCATTCTAATTTAAAGCTGACATCTCAGCCAAAACAAGTTTAAAGTGTTTCAGTGCCATACAGGCAAATCTTTTTAAAACCTGCCTTCTTTGAAGAAAACTCTTAATACGCCTTACACTGTTGATTTAATGAAGTCATGGACAGTGGAGGGAACAGCAGTGTTCACCACAAAGGGCATGACTGCATGTTATTGTTGAATGACGGCGTAAAATATCAGCGCGGGCCGAGAAAGAAGTTCTTGTAGTTAACTAAACATAGGAGTGTTAGTAGCATCCTCTTACTGGAAACCAAGGCTGTGCATCAAAAGTACCATTCACACATTCCTGGATGTTTGTTTGTGTTTTTTATTCATTTTCTCGCCACTCCTGTGATCAAGAGGATGCCTTCTCCCTTTTTCCCTGACATCTGCTTTTCCTCTTAGACGGCCAAATCCTACACAGCATCCATGCCTCCCGATGTGTTATATTTACTGAGGTTGTTTTCTTTCATTTCAGGCTTAAAAAGGGAAACACCTGTCTTTACTTTTTGTGTTTTGTTTGTTTTTGCTTGTGCTGTGAGACAGGGGTGTTTTTGTCCTGCGTAAGCTGAGCTTTCTCTTACATATTTGTGGCAAACCTTTTCTGAAGCTGGCTGATCGGCTGTTGCCCATCTTGCCCCTGAACTCATATGTATCTCTGCTAAGCACATGCTTCCTCATGTCTTCTGATAAGTTGGTGTGATGTTGTTACTGAAATGGCTCTAATTTTACACTAGTGAATATTCCACTTTTTTTTTTGGATCATATGAAAATTCAAGCATGATCCCACTTGGATTATTTTAGTTTTTTTCTCTTAACTACTTGAATTATTGCTTTTTTTCTAAACACTCTACTCGTTTCCCTCAAGCTCCTTTTTTCTGTGCATTTTGAAGTATCACAGTAGCAAAAGAAGTGGCAAAATTCAATTAAAATCAACCTGCTAAATCCTGCAATTCTTCTCCCTTGAGGTGTTTTTTGACTTTTTTGAGGAAGCGTACATGTGCTTAAGATGTGACGAAAACATATTCTTTAAATAAGTTCCGATGTAGCGAGTATTTACCTCCCATAACTGCTCAGCTGTTTCATTATCATATTCCTCTTTCAATGTCTCCACATGACATGCAGTATTAATAATACTAACTGACAACTTGCCAGATTGCAACACATTTATTAAAACATTGGTTAAACATCGATCAAAACATTGCTCGGGATCGATGCCTGCATTCTCCAAGGGGTTTGTCTTTGGGCGCAGCGGTGGTACAGTGGTTAAAGCTGGGGGCCCATATACAGAGCCTCTGATGTTCGACGCGGCCATCACAGTTTGGAATCCAGCCTGATGACATTTGCCGCATGTCTTCCCCTCTCTCTGCTCCTGTTTCCTGTCTGCCTAATTTCAAAAATAACACAAAAATTAAGACTACTAGAGCCAACAAAAAAAGAGAAAAAGATCATTGATCTGTGGTCCCTGCTAGCTTGCTAACTACTTCCTGTTTACTACAGCCAAGCATAACCTCAACGTATCACTATATGATGCTTTACATGGCCTTGGTAAATGGATAGAAACATGTCTAATTCACATTCTTGTTTTTTTCGACTTTTTAGAAGTTCACTCAAAATTTGCATCACATTTGGGTTAATAAAAACACAGTTATTAGTGATATAAACATTTTCTCAGGTTTTCTTAAGGGAAAACTTCTTTACGGTAATGTTTTTAGTAGTGTTGCTTTGATTGCTTGTCGCTCGTCTACCTGGCCATATCTTTCATGGATGGGGCACCTGTGGAGCTGGATGACAGTTACCTTATACTTACTATATCTCATCTCAGCTTCTGTCTCCTTGAACCTTAGTCTTCCTCAGCAGATGGCTGCTCACACTGAGCCTGGTTCTGCTGGAGGTTTCTTCCTGTTAAAAGGGAGTTTTTCCTCTCCACTGTCACTGCTTGGTGTGAGGGATTGCTGTTGAACTAAGGCTTCAATGCAATCAGCTGGTTTCCTTAGATAGAAAACTTTTAACTAATCTGACTGTGTGATTTGAATGAATTGTCTTTGTTAAGCGCCTTGAGATGATGTGTTGTGATTTGGCGCTATATAAATAAACTGAATTTAACTGAATTGAAATTGAATTGTTGGTGAGTAACAGTCACAAACAAATTTCTCAAAAAAAAAAAAAATTCCCACATTTCTGTTTGACCCAACTTATAACCCAATATATTTTGGTAGCAATACAGACATATGGTTCCCACACGTTTGCGTTGCCCATATCGGTAGATATCCTCAGGACTAGGCAGCTGCAGTCATTATAGCTTCAAGACAAACAAGCAGAAATTCTAAAGATAGTCTTGAACAGTGTGCAAGAAAACAATATATCGGCAGAATTACTGTTGAACCCAGAATATGAAAGAAGAACAATGAACCTTTGCTTCTGGAGTCATGTACAATGAGCAGCATTGTTTTTCATACTTATATCAGCTAAATCCAGTGCATAATGCACCATATTTCACTGTAGGTATAATATTCTGCTGATTATATTTACCTTGGGGGTTTTTGCCTGTAAAAAAAAAAAGAAATCTTTTAAGTTAACAGTTAACCAGGGTTCCCATCAGCACGTTTCAGAGTAACTGGCCATTGCGAATAGATTTGTCAAAGTTACACTCAAATTAAGATGTTGCGATGACATGCATCAGCGTAACAGCTGAGAAAACTTGAGTTCCAGCTGTGTTTAATGTTCATTACTAGATTTGGTGTTTCCACATGAAAGACTGCCCCCCCTTATGCAGTAGTCAAGGTGGTTGTTTTTATTTTTCTACCCCAATGACATGGAGCTTTAGCATAGCCGCCTCAGTGCAAAGTCAGCCTGGGTTAATTGAATGTTTTTGCATGTTAAGGGGAGATATGAACGGCCCCTCCCAATATAGGAGAAGAGCAGAGAAAGGAAGAAATGGGAGCAGGATGAAATGGCAAAGACGCTAAAACAAAGGAGAAGATGAGTGGAGCATAGAGTGAGAAGAAAATGTTAGTTGCAGACGACCCAAACTGTTGGAATTGATAATATATTAAAGATTAACCTTTTATGTTTTTAAGTATCATTTAGTATTATAACGTTCAAAGTTTTTTAACTTCAGCTTCATCAGCTTGTTACTGTACATTGTTTTTAATACTAAATGAACCCAAAGTCAGTATAGAAATGGGATTAGTTATAACATCAATCTAACCGGTTTAAAACATAAAACAGGTGTGTACCTGTATTCATTTATCTGTAACATCAGCAATAACCTGTTTCTGTTATTCCTTGAATGCTCTCCGGTTTTAATCATGTCCAAATATTTCAACTAAAGAGCTTGTAGATTTTATGAAAGCTGAGGGTGCAGGGATTAATCGCACCACCCAACAGGCCATATGTTGTGTTAGATGTCCAGTCTACTGTGTTTGTGTTCTGGTGCAACAGGAAATGTGTATTTCAGTAATGACAAATATAATCCTGCATACATGCAGAGATTTTGCAAACATTGTTTGAAGGGACCACAGCATCTTGACAGCTGGGATGTTTTCTCATGTAGATTTGCATTTTTGTCATTAACTACAAAGGATTTCCATTCATCTTTCCATTTGATTACGTTGTTTTGGTAATTTGTTTTCCTTTTGAAATGGATCAAAATAGGTTTTTACAATTGCCCTATGACACCAATAGGTTGTGAACAGTGTTCAGTTTGTAGTTTACTCTGCATCAGGGTGTTATAGTTTACTATTTTATTTAGCATAATAAGACGCTTTAAGAACGTTTCCATTTTATTTTACCCTAAAACCTCTGTTTTTAGAGGGACTGAACAGAATTTAGGGGGGAAAACACCAACTTTCCGTGAAGAAAACATTAACTTAGCCTTCTGTTTATTCAACAGAACATTATATAGACACCAGATGTGTGCACGGCTGCACAGCTGTGTGTGTGGAAGTGGACAGAGGTTTAATAATCTCATCAATACCCCAGGGAGCCACAATCTGCTTTCTCTAATAGTTGTTTACAAACAGGTTTGTAAAAAAATGTTATGAGATTTATTTTTAGATTTATTTTAACCATAAACTAAATGCCATGGAAATAACAGCTGCTCTGTAAACACATTTAAATTTAAGTTGTTTTGATTTGGCCTGTTTGGTTTTACTTTTTACACACCTTCCTCCTGAATCAGTTCCTGCTAATTATCTTCAAAAATAATTCTTTAAAGGATAAACTTCAAACTTCCAAGGTGTTGATAGTAATAATCCTTTTGCCAAATGAGAATTTTTCCTTTGGGGGGCAGCTTCCATGAATCGAATCTGTGAGGAGCATTTATAATGAGCGCGTTTTAACAAAGTTCCTAAATTCTTTTGCAAGTAGAAGGTTACTTGCAGCAACTCTTTACTCAGTCAGTCTTGTTTTAAGGGTTTGTTTTAATATTCATACTTTGTCTGTTCTTTTTCTATATTTAATCGCTATTTTCAGTTCTACATGGCTCTGTTATGCAGACAAGTCTTGGCTAAATACTTAAACTGTCAATTTGGATGCTGCCAGAAAAGGATATACGTTATGTTGTTGAAAATGAAAATCTTTAATTTCTATTAATCTCCGAATTACTATCAATAAAACCCTGTGCTTTCCATTTTTTGTAATCATCTGTTTTGTTTTTTTGTTCCCGATTCTCCCATGGTTTTGACAGGTACCATGACCTGGAAATAGAGAAAAGCCTAAGGGAAAACCTGAGCTACAAAACAATCCTAGAATATCCTGTCCTGCACGTTATTCTCAGAGATCACTGGAAGGACTACCCACTCAAAGGAACAGGTAACAGAATCGCAAGACATATTTGAGACAGACTTCTATTGACTAAAGAATCATTTGTCCACAGCAGTTTTTATATGAGGAATCACTGCCAGTTTTTGATAGGGAATACACGGCTCCCCACCCTAAGCCCTGGGACATGAGAGGAGGTGTTTGTGTGTGTTTGCTTTGGTCGTGTGTGAGAGAGCTGAAAAAAGTTCTCCTCCAGGGCACCAGAAAATGCTAGAACTGCCACTGTTATGACTTGTTGTTTTTTTGCTTTCAGGCTTCTAAGCAAATGAAGTATATAGATGAGTCAAAACCCTACAAGTCCCAAAACTCCAAACTCACTTGTCTCTGTCGATTCCAGCACCATTGTATCATGTCCTTCATGCTCCTTCTGAGGCCCTCTGTTTCCTTATTTTTCTCTATGGCAACATGTTGCACCAACGGAAATGAGTGTGTTCTGCTCAGTATCATGCACACCAGCTTAACCTCGACAGAAACGGTAGCCAAACAGCTTGCCTTTTCAACAGTGACTTCATGAGTTCTGGAAAGAGGAAAACAGGATATAAGTCTTTGTTTCCCCTCATTTCTCCTCCGTGTCCGCTGCCTCTGAAAAGTTTTAAACTCCAAAGGTGTCAGTCGTGTAAATGCTGCTACATACCATAACAAGGGACACATGATGGGTTTCTTTTCAGGTCTAATCCTTGGATTTGCTTTGTGTGGGCTTCAATTTAATTTTGTAGGTTAAGAATAGAACTCAAGACTTGTTTGAAAGCACTATCAAAACAAACTGTCCAAATGAAAAATGAGGTCATTTTAGTCTGAGTGTGTGTTTTCAGTGATAAGGTCGTGATGCCATGTTGTTCTCCTATAAACTTGGCCATAATAATGTCCCGATAATTACACACGTCAAGCTCTGGGAAGCAGGGCAGGAAGTGATAACAAGCAGTCAGATACTGTAGCAGAGGCACATCTACCAAGGATGAATTCATGCTGAGAGGCCTGCAGTCTAAACAGCATCAGCATAGAGTTCTATTTAACACTGAAATCTGAGTCTGTGAACATATAGGGTTAATTTGTTTGTGTGAAACAAGATTTTAGCGTTTTATTTGTTTGGGATCTGTGCTCTGTGAAACAAAAGAAGTGAGAAATGATTAATCTGACCTCATCACGCATTGATGAATAAAGTGGAGGCTTCAGCTTTGCTTTAGTCAAACCCAAATATGCAAGTGATTGAGCAAACCCACAGAACAGCAGTTGCTCACAGAGTCAATTTATAAGAAAGATGTCTGATTCAGACTAACTCCATCATGTTTGATGCTGATTTTTACTGTGATTCATCAGTTCTCAGGTTTAGTTGTGATCAGTCAAACTAAGTCACCATTAATGTCAGTCGGTCTGTGACTGATAACTGGAAAGTTGTTGCCTTTAAATTTCTCTTTTGGAATAGAAAATAAAACAGTGGAGTTTTTCCTTTGAACAAGTGAGACTACCCATCATCTCATCTATGGGTATGCCTCAGTTTTATGTTAAAATCAGAGATGGAATATTCACTATATACACTCAACAAAAATATAAACGCAAAACTTTTTTTTTTGCTCCCATTTTCCATGAGATGGACTCAAAGATCTAAAATTCATTCCAGATAAACAATATTACCATTTCTTTCAAATGTTGTCCACAAATCTGTCTTAATGTTTGATAGTGAGCTTTGCTGAGATAATTCATCATCAAGACTTGATCTGACATCATGATTAATGCACAGGTGGACCTGTGTTTTGAGTGTATATTCAATATAAAACAGTTTAACATGAAGATACCATTTGAACTGGACACTTGAACTCTGTTTTCACCCTGTACAGCTACATTTTAGCTTCAACAAAAGCTGTTTGATGAGAATTCTTTGATGGCTGCCAGGTCCAAATGCATATACAAAATAAATAAATGCACAGCAAATACAAAAACAAGACTAGAAAATAAGACAAGTGAACATAAATATTAGACGAACACACCGAAAAAGGAAAAGGCTTCAAAACGGAATTTCTACAATCAAAAAAAATATAGAGTGGCAAACTCACTGCAAATCCCCCTAAAAATCTGCAAACATAATTGATGCTAACATAAATGATGCTGACATAAAACATGCAAAAAAATGCTACAAACAAATGCATGTGAAGAAAAGCTACAAACTAGCTCCAGATAATCAAATTGCTCCAGACCACTAGGGGGAGATGTCAAATTCAGATGAGACCTTTTCTTTCTTCCCTGTTTTTCCCTCCATTCATCTTTGGTCTGTTCAACTGGCATTAATTTGTAGTAATGACTGTGTTCTGGTCCATATGAGTTGTTGATCATCTACCGCTAGTGGTCTGGAGCACTTTTCTTATTTGGAACTAGTTTGCAGCTTTTTCAACTCGCAACATTTTCCTTTGCATGTGTTTTGTTTGTCTGTCAGCATTATTTATGTTTGCAATGTGTTTTGTGTTTGAATGTCTTTCCACATAGCTACTTTCCCATTTTTGGTGATTGTCACAGTTTCACAGTCTGTTCACTGCCCTTAGGCTTTGTTTTATCCTGTGGTCATTGACTCTGAATGCCTCACAACAAACCACAATCAAAGTTCAATTTTGACTACAGCACAGTGCAAGGTTCACCAAGCAAAGTGCTCGCACACCATAAACCTGGTGCAGGTCACGCAACGCTAAGGTTTAGAAGGCATTGTAACCAGCACTGCTTTTGGCCTGAAAACCTTTGACCTTTTAACCCTCAATTTTGCTTTTTTATTGGGTCCCACTCAGGATAAACACATTAGTCAATATAGGATAATAAAGGTTTGTTAATCTTATATTTAAAAAACATAGTTTAACTTGGTATCTATTAATTCTGAGCTAAAACATTATTCTTTATATTTTAATTAAAACATAATAACAATAATTGTTCTTTCTGTTGCTTGGACCGTTTACTATACAGATAACATTCAACCTTGTTTAATGTTTATTTCTTGGTTTTCTGACTTTCAGACTTGAGCAAAAACTTACCATCTTAGTTTAAAGTAGTTTTAAGGCTTTGTTTAAAAAATAAAACCATTCTTTCATATCTTTATTCTCCAGATTCCCTGCTGTAAATATTAAAACCACACTTTTTAATATAAATCCTCAGTGGATGTTTTTGACTTTAACTTTAATTGGTCATCGAAGCTTATACATATATTTTTCTTTCTTTATATTTTTCTTTTCTCAGATTGTATTTAAATGTTTACACGTTTATTGTGCTGTAAATTCTAGCAGATGTTTAAAGCTTTAACAAGTCTAGAAACTTAATGTTTTTAATTTGACCAAGAATCCCTATAATCAGCTTAATTTAGCATCATTTTGGGCTTGAAAACAACAATAAGTTTAAAAACTGAGACCCTTTCAAAAAGAGATTAGCACAAAAATCTTACTCTGTCATTGAATGAGTTCTGCAGACTAACTGTAGGCCAGTCTCAGACAATCTTGAGCTGTAATCCAAGATATAATGGACCTCTAAAAATAGCATTGGACCACAGAGCTAACGATGTTACCCTGCAGCAAAGCTATTGGTTTTTTTGTCTTTAATTGAATAAAAAGTGTTTTTGATTTCTTATTGTTAAGTATTCAATCAGTTTTGATATGTAGGGCTGCTTGCATTTATAATTTTCTGCAACCATACCTTTCCATGTCAACCTGACTGTGATACATAAATGTTTGACCTTTACCTTCTTCCAGCATAAAACCAGACCACATGTTCGTTACTGTCAACCTTTTGTTCTTTTTCTTTGTCTGTGAATGCATTGTGTTTTGCTCCGTCTTTGTGTGGTTCATGGAGATTACTGATGATTTGTAAACATGTACCGGCAAGAAAGAATTTTACTGTCTGCTGTTAACATTGAAAAAAATGTTATTTAGAAGTTGGATCGTGTCGTTTCAGCTGAACCTGTATCAGCCTGCACGAGTTCTGCAACAAGGAATGTTTCTGGGGACCAGGAAGAGGAAAAGAATGGGGACCAAGTTTTACAGACAAAACCATGGTCTCAAACTCCAGAGAAAACACACATTCAAACAAGAGCCCAAGACACGACTCCTGAAACAGAACCACCACTGCAGAAAAAGGCCAAGAGGAGCTCAGGAAAGGAAGAACAGGAGGAAGGAGAGATTGTAGACAGCAGTGACGAAGAGGAAGATAATAGCAGAGGGATTCAGTGTTTAAGCAAAGATCTTAGTGGTGATGCCTCAGCTTGTAGAGAAAGTGTTGAAAGTCACAATGACCAGTCTGTTGTGACTCATGGCTGTCAGCTTGAGAATGAGTCAGCTGCTGCTTCACACAGCTGTCAGATGGAAGGACGATATTCAGAGGATTCTGTTAAACTTGGTGATGAAGCACATTTGGCAGGAATGAGTTAAAATGGGCCATTATTCAGCATAATGCAAACCGACTTTTACAACATACATTACTAAATAGATCCAGAACTATGTGTCTGTTTTAAATGTTTTCTCAAATAAAATTGTTCATTAAAAAAACTTAACATCCAGATATATTCACTTTAAGGAAAAGCAAGAAATGTCAAGTTAATTTATTATTTTACAATAAAAAATGATTTTCATTGATCTTTTTTGTTATTATACAATTGCTTCCTTTTATGATTAAAGAAAACATTCATTTCTGTTTAGTACTTATTAGGTAAGATGTTCCTGTTGATTCTTTTTAAAGTAGGAAGAAGGGCCAAGAATAACCTCTGTGGCCTTTGAAGCTTCCAGCATCTCATCTGTCTGCTCTGCTTGGATGATTACACTCCCTTTTCCATCTACTAATAAAAGTTCATGTTGACATGTTAGCTTTTCTCACACCACTGGGTGTCTCCCAGCATGAATGCACTTGTGCATGCAGAGCCTCTATATAACGTTTTCTTCGCTAATGTTAGCTTATTATGACAACAAAGTGCCAGTAATAACCATCACTGTAGGCCCTCGCTGGGGTAGTTTTTTTATGGATGTGTTTTTAAACCCCTTGCTAACCTCTTTTTGACATTATCCCAGATGGATGGAGCCCCCTTTGATGTCTGACCTGTGGTGACGCATTTTCCACCCTTTTGCAGTCTGAGCGTTAAGCTCCCATATGGTCATACTTGTCCCACGGGTTTTAATGCTGCTGTTGTGGCTTTATGTGTTCATGTCGCCCGTTCACATTGTGTCAAGTTACAGCCTTAAACATTTATCTGTGCCTGATGTTGATATAATACAACATAGTTCACAGCTTTAAAATATTAGAACACAATGGGTGGTTTTCAAAGTCCTTCACAGGTTGAAGTTTTGAAGTGTGTGCATTCATATTCATTGGTTTGTAAAGGTTTCTTACATATTAGTGAGCAAGCATTACTATAAAACACGAGATAAAGAAATAGCTAAAGCTTCGACTAACTCTGTAAGCATGAAAGCAAAAGTTTGAAAACTTTTGCTTTGAGAAGTTCTGCCAAACCTGCAAACCAGGCCAGTGAAAGTAACTTATAGTTCTATGGTTACACTGGAGGAGATGCAAGGTTTTGCTGCTTATGTTGGAATTTCCCTTGAAACATACAAGCTACCAAGTGACAGAAAAAAATCCCACAGATATCACACTAAACCAGAGATGTCAAGCTTCAGACTACCATTAATGAGAAAGTATTATATTTATTATTCAAGTTTCAGAAAGTAGATATTTCTCTGTTCAAAAGCTGATATATTCAATCATAGATTCAACACCAATTGCAGTAAAATGTTTTAATTAAAGTCCCTGAACATCTGTTTCTCAGTTGTTGTTTTTTATGGGTTTGTTTAATTACTGCACACTTTATTTTATCCGATCTTTTAACTTTCTATGTCCATAAAATGACTCAATGAGACCACAAAAAAGCTCACTTTTTGTTTCTGTTTGCTGTTGAAAGTAATTCTTGCCTTTTTTTAGTCTGTGGCCTGTGCAAGCGTTGGAAATAATGCCTTAGTTTCACTTAATTGTGCTTTGAACTTTTTGAAAGTGGTTTTCTACTTGATTTGCCTTAATTTGGTGGGTAAGGCCCAATTATGCTGTGTGCAGAACGGGCTGCTATAAAGACTGAGTTTGCTTTGGTAGCAGAAATATTGAGTTGGTTAGGCAAGAGTGGAGTAACAAAAAATATGTTTCCAAAAACCAGTTTATCACCCACTTTCACATTTATGAGTCTAAACTAAGAGTCAGAGTTATGTGTGGGAACACTGGGAAGAGTAAAGCATCAAAAAAAATTCCCATGCAGCTCTTTAAGGTTTTAAATCAACATATAAATGATGCACTTAGCCTAAAGTAAATGATGACATTCACTGATATCGGTTGCTGTCATACCAAGAAAGACATTGGGCGATGGTTACTAGAATAGTATGTCTTAGAAAAATAAGACATACATCCTAGTAACCATTTCCTGATGTCAGTTACACACACTAAAAAACTTCTATACAATGATTTATTTGTAACACCAATAGACTGAATTAGTTTCTTATCCATATGGCTTTGGTTTGTCTACATAAGAATATGGAAAAAAAGAAAGAAGAAAACAAGTGCTTTATGTAAATTTGAGGATTCAAACTCGGATAATTAAGACTGAGGCCTTAAGTTATACTTGACTGGCTCTGGCAGTGTAGCAGGCTTCTAACTGATGAATACCCACATCTAATTTATAGTCATGAATCAAACACTTTCACCAAATCAAAAGTCGAGTCAGAATTGAGTTCTTCAGCATTTAAAGAGACCAAACCAAGTTAATATGCTGCCAGCCTCTCACTGCAGTGCTGGGAAGCACCAGTAAGGAAGGACTCTGGATCTAAAGTG
Source organism: Jordanella pulchra (assembly GCA_034780135.1). NCBI lineage: Eukaryota > Metazoa > Chordata > Actinopteri > Cyprinodontiformes > Cyprinodontidae > Jordanella > Jordanella pulchra. The sequence continues at coordinate 20,832 of JAUZNJ010008949.1, forward strand.
ACATTTCATTTCTGCCGTTCATGTTGAGAAGTTGGACATTTAGATGAAGAATATACTTTTTTTTATTATTCTATTGTCTGTTGACATTCAAATCCAATTTAGGTTTGGCCAAATTTAACAATCATGTCTTGTTTTTTTCTGTTTACTAAGTTGCCTTTTTATCAAAATGCAGCAAAATTACGGCATGTCGGTATTCAAAATATTGCAACCTAAACAATGAGAATCAGCTCCTCCTTATCAATAATTGATTTTTTTTTTCTCTTTTTATCAGTTTTATGTAGGACTGTCAGGAAAGTCGCTGTTCTTTTTAAATTCTTTTTCCGCCTCCTGACATTAGATCTTAATGACTCCTAAACAGTTGTTTAACACGTAATCCCTATGTCCCATCATCAGGTGTTTTGAGTGAATATATAAAGGTGCAGAAATTGCTTAGGTAAACAATTTTCTACTATTTTCTGAATAGAAAAGCCAATTTGAAACAGTAAACTGAGAATTCTGCTGTATATAGTTTGGGTGCTATTGCTTGGAAGGGTTTGTGTTTCTTACTTTTATAATTGCTAGTTTTCCTGTGAAACAGTTATAAAACTCCAACGGAGTGAAACAAGGCTGCGTCCTTGCTCCCATCTTGTTCAACCTCATGTTCTCAGCCATGCTGACCAATGCCTTCAGAGACGCTGATGTGGGCATCAACTACCGTACAAAATGGTTTAGTATTCAACCTCAGGAGACTTCAAGCAAAAACCACAATTTCGACTGTCGCCATCAACGACTTCCTGATTGCCACTGAAGCTGACATGAAACACAGCTTGTCCTGTTCCCTGACGCCTGCAAAAACTTCGGCCTCACCATCAGCACGAAAAATCAGCCAGCTCCAGACAAGCCATACGCTGAACCAAACATCACCAACGGGCAGCGACTGGACTAGGTGGACAAGTTCACCTACCCTGGCAGCATGCTCTCCAGAAATGTTCAGGCCTTCAACATTGATCATGGCACGTCGGAGCAGGCAGCCCAAGACAGGAGCATGGCGATCAGCTGTACACAAGGGTGCCATAGCATGCTAGGCCAACAGAATCGCTGTTGCCGATGACCATAGGTAGGCCAGGAAAAGCAGAGCCATCAACCCTGCAACAGCTGCCAACATTCCCTCTCCTTCCTGCCAGAGACTCTTCTGGGCGCAGATTGGCTTCACCAGTCATTTGCGGACATAACATGATTTCCACAATCCCAGGATGACTAGATGGTCCTCGTTGCATTGACCTACGAATGAGATATAACTATAGCTGACAGGTCATCTATTTTAACAGCTGTCCCATACATACCAGTTCTAAAACTATATTTCTAAGACTATAACTATTATAGTCTATTTTTGTTTAAGGACCGGTAAATGGGACAAGAGGCAGAATTTGGTATTTAGCCCCTAAGATTTCAGAATGTGATCAAGTTGTATTTCTAGAATTTAAGATGGAGCGTATCCATTTCAGGCTCTAATATTTACAAAACTGATTTGAAAACACATTCCGGATGTAATATTTTACAGGTGAGAATAAAAAGCCAAACAGTGGATTTTTGAACAAACTAAAATCACTGCTGCAGTAACCAAGACATGAGGAATTAAGAGCATGTATAGACATTCCTACTTTTGATTTGATCACCGGAAGTCTGTTTTACTCCATTTCTTTATGCAAAGGATTGGTTTCTTACAAAATTTTCAAAGTAATCCTAGAGAGAAAAGAGTCAAGAACTATCCAGGTTCAATTGTTAGACCACTGTTAGACATGTAGATGTTATGATTTGTGACCATGTTTAAGGTTGTAGTGTTTGTCTTTTAACTACTGCTTAATGCTTGTCAGGGAGTCAATAGAGGAAGAAACCTTATAAAAAAATGTTTTATTGTCTGTCTCATAGCAAGCAAATATGTTTATAGTCAACAGAAAAGATCTTAATATTGAACCTTGGGGTACACCTCAGGTCATTAGTGCTACAATTTCTGTTCATGATTCACTGAGTTAATGTAAGAACCTCACTTTTTCTGCCTTATTAAGATTTTCCATGATGATTTGAGAAATTGTCATAACTTGATATGATATATATTTTTAATTTGGTACAAGTATAGTAATTAAAACATTAGCCTGCATTTCTGTAGTTGTAAAGGTTCTTAAGTGGTCTTCCAAAGAAATATATGAATATCGTTTTGTTTCTTAAATGAAAACAACTAAAAATGTCTCTTTTACAGCTTTTAGAAAGTAAATCTTTGGTTATAGGACTTTACTGCTCCCTCTGCTTAACAACAAAAAGAGCAGCAATTCTAACTTCAGCCGGGATGATGTAATTCACTTTTTAAGACGCCCAAACTTTGAGTCTAAGCTAATAATCTCTCCATTAGGCAGTCATCAGGCCTAAAGCCTGGGAAAGGACTGTTTTGCCCTTCCAGCCTGCTGAATAGTGACTTCTTTATGTAATTACAGCTGGAGATTCTGTAGGTATGTCAGAAGACTTGCATTATTATCCATAAATTTTGTTTGTGTATTAATGGCCTTGCAACAACTTTCACAAAAATTCTTCTAATTTCATCTCATGCTCATAAATCTTGTAAGGGTTCATTAATGTCTTGCATCATGACTGCTTGGATTGAATAACTTGGTAAAAACAGATGAATAGAGACAGATGCTGTTTCAACTTTGTCCAGCAGATGGTAGTTTATGCACCAAGAAGCCTCCTCTCTGTTTTGTGACTAGACTCCAACCCTTGTTCCCTCCAGCATGTATAACAGTAAATATTAACTGAAGGTTATAGACTAGGGGGCTGTAAAATTGTTGACGTCAGACTTTAGCAGCATCCAGCATTTTCTAATGGCCTCTCTTGGTTCTCTGAGCTGCAGGCTGGACACAGCATTAAATCTTTCATGATTTAACTTAAACACAAATGTTTGTATAAACACATTTTAGGTTCAACAAATGTGTTAAGGAAGGTTACCTAGGTTTTTCTAAACGAGTTAGTTGTTACATGTTTGTGCCGTCTTTTTTTCTTGTAATTAATCCAGTAGTGGGGCTCCCTGAAAATGCAAAAGGATTGTGTGTCATAAAGGAATGCCACAGTGGATGGACAGCATCGCTGACATAACCTGCAGATCCCATTACATAACCTCTACCCGCCGTTAAGTTATCAGGAGAAATGATAGTCAGGTAGCAGGACGATTGGCAAAATCTCTTGGATGAGACGGAAAGTTCCTTCTGCAGGAAGCCGCAGAGAAAAAACAGGGCTCCCTGAAAGTGTTTTGACTATAAACCCCGGCTGTTAGGGGGGGAAGACACACATCTTTGTGATTAGGTAAACCTCAGAAGCCTTTTATGTGAGCAATCTGTAAAACCTCAGTCGGTACATCCTGGGAGGCTTTCAGCTCAATCAAAGGCCATGTCCTGCTCAGCCTCTTATTAAACACACTTGATCGAGATTTACTGCCAGCAGCCTTGCAGGAAAGATAACAAAGATGCCATATAGTGTCAGATAGACAAGTTCTTAACTGCCATGAAAAGATAAATTACCTTTGGTTTACAGAAGTAAGTTCTTGAGAGTGTTTGTGTGAATTTGGAAAATTTTCCCAGCTGAAGTGAACATGTTGCTCTGAAATATTTTCCAACATCTGCCGCCCATCAGGATGTCTGCTTTCTGAGCCACTGCTGCATTCCTGAGCCGCTCCCTCTACCTGGGTCTGAATAGAAACCCTTCACTGTCGTTGCCCCTCAGCTTTACTCTGCGTGTCCCAGTTCAAACCCTGCTGGTGGCACAAACATCAAACCCGGGGAGAGTTAAAAACAACACTATGTGATGTGTTGTTATATTCTTTAATCATTAAGTTTATATTATGCTGCTTTCATGGATATTGAGGGTCATAAAATGATAAAGAACACAGCACTGGTGTAAGGTTGTGTCTACAGTTGTGGCAGTAGATAAGCACATAGCAACCAAGTTTTCTTCCTCTCCTGTTTTTTTCCTTGCTTTTTCTCCATGATGACATTAGCAAATGCTTTCTGAAATAAACACTGAAAGGGTGTTTGCCATTTTGCATTTTTTAATTCTGTATATTCTTTTGTTTTTTTTCCATCTCTTCATACCTGACTTTTTCAGGTATACAATGGAGGTTCTACAAGGCCAAATGTCATGCCTACTTAACAAACACAGATTTAAAGTGTATTTTGTTAATAGCCTCATGGTTCACCAAAACTAAAATGGAGTTTTTTTCAACCCAGATACATAAAAGCATCAGGTTACTTTCTGTCATTTCAGTTTGATCAAACCAAAAATACTGTATACATAGGATGCACATTAAACTTTTCAGACAATAAGTCAACATATTTAATGAAGGTACTTTGCAGCATGGAGTAATAAACTGAGACTGATAACTGGTTAAGTGAACCAAAGAGTAAGAAGCACACTGACACGAAATAGGAAAACTGGAAGATGAATGGTTGAAGTGACCCAAGGCCAAAAGGCAAACCTGAGCCTTTTTGTTACTGAAGGCTTTTTCTAACTATTTAGCAGACCCCTAAAGTTTAAGAGCCTTTGTAAACCAATTGAACTAACCGATGTTTTAAAGGTAGCTTCTAATGAATTGGGTCAATTTGGTCGCACTGTGTGAAAAAAAAAACGTGGAATGCATTCATTAGATACAGACTATTGTACACAATTATAGTCTTTGTCCATGTTGCATGGTGTTTAATCCCAGCACATTGAGAGCAGCACTTAAGATTCTTGGCATACCCTTGCACTCATTGCTATCCAGAGACTTAATCTCCCCTCGAACCCTTCTCAGAATCAGTCAAGTAAATGGCTTGGACTGATCCAGTAAAAGTAAGCTAGTTTCTTGCAGAATGACATTCCAAAGCGCACAAAGTCAGCAAAGGCAGACTCCAAGGTTGGGTTATATAAAAACACACTGACCCTGCTCATTTTCTGCCAGAGAATCAGTTGGCTGTACAGAATGACATAACAGAAGTTCCTCTGTGCATATCCTCCCCCATCTCTGCATAGTTGCTGATCTGCAGCAAACGTTTGACGAACCAAAGGAGACAAGTTCTTAATTTTTTTTATAAATAAATCAGTTTTATTGTTGCATATAAAATTAGATCATTTTACAATTTATTCCAGTATTACACATAATATCCAAATAAAGTAGCTACATTTTAATAGATAAATAATATTAATAACAATAATAAAAACAGTCATCCTTTGACATGTTTCGTTTTGACTTTTTTTCAGGAAGGGACATCAATAGCTGCCACAAAACATGAACAATAATGCCCACGTTAGGAAGGAATGAAACTGCGGGCTTGTTAGACAAGTCACCAAGTAACATTTCGTTGTCTCGCTCTTTAAGATATAACACGGTATGCTAATTGAAATTGCGCATGTGCATACTGACATATACACACACAAGTCTACAGTTTGGGTCATATCAAAGAGAATGGACCAAAATATATATACAGTGAATTGATATCCTCAGCAACTAAGAAAAATGTACAATTATTAATTACAACCTGCTCCATGACGAAGCTACTTTCAAAGCTCCAATAATCTGAAGCAATTTATATTAAGAATGCTGATGTAGTCACAGCAAACAGTGCACTTCATTAAGTCCTCAAGATGTAAGTCCATAATTCCTTGGGAATCTAGTTACAACAAGAAGATGGTAGTTGGCTGCTGGTCTGCCTTCACCCCTGCAATCATCTAGACTGCCATTGGCTGCCAATGATGCAGCTGATCTTTTTCTTGCTCAGGGGTTCGGATGGTCTTTGCTAATCAGTCTCTAAACTTGTGGATGTCATTGGAGAGGCGGTAGAATGGGTAAGAGGTTTCACTGGCATGTGGACAGTTGTAGGTGCACTTGCAGGACTCAATCATCATGACGTTCTTATGGAAGGTCTCGCCGTCCTCACAGCGGAACCTCACCCTAATGGTCCTGGTGTCATGGGGACTGCAGCAGCGGCCATCTACGCAGGCTCCACAGTACCTGGGTCGGTACTTCTTCAAGCTGGAGCAACCAGCATAGTTAAACTTCACTGGCTGGCTGGACTTCTTGGTTCTGCTGCACTTTTTTCCTTTCTGTGGAGGGATGAGAATGAGAAAGTTGAAGGTGAGTTATGTGTACAGATCCAGCAGAATGTTTTATGCTTCCATCCATGTTTCAATAATATTCTGTGACGACTGGCTCAAGCTAACCTTTAGACTGGAGAAGGGTGACTGGGTGCATGGACGCACTTCACAGATTCGTGTCTCTTTGACTAGTTTGCACTCGCTGTTGTTGTTGGTGACTCTGGTGGAGATACCAGTTCCACAGCTCTTGGAGCAGTGGGACCATGGTGTGGTTTGGACAATGCACTTTTGACTGTCAAACATGTGGACTTCAGGCTGCGGTCTGTATGCTGTGAAAAGAAGAAGTAAAGCAAATTAGCAAATCATTATATTCTTTAATGTTAACTCAGCACAATTATAGCTGTCCAGAAAAGTGAGAAATGAGAAACATTTCTTACCCGGCAGGGACTTCAGTCCTCCCCTGAAAATTGCAATCAGCTCATTCTTCTTGGTAAGGTCTTTCTCCAGCTCTTCGGCCAGGATGTCTTTACCAAATATCTTTTCTAAGATGTCCCTCTCCTTTCCGTCATCACACACCCACTCTTCACAGCACTGGCCAGCAACTTTCACCAGTCTGGGATTGGCACAGCCCAGGTTTGGCAGGGAGAGCTCTTGTGGACAAAGCGGGACACATCCTACAGCTCCATCAATGCATGTGCACTGGTGTTTACAGTTAGGCTGGAAGCTCTCTCCATTCTGGTAGATCCTGCTGTTGTACTCACAGGGTCTGCCTTCTGACTTGGCTGCAACAGAGAAAACACATAAAGAATGGAATGTTATTCTTTCCTGCTATTCTCAAAAATGTCTGCTAAGGACATTACATGGCTGCCAGATAAGGATCACTTCAACTAAGACATTCTTCAGGCTGCCTGAGGAGTTGTTCTCCCTCGACGGTGGGCTTTGAGGTTTAGGCTACTTGCATTCCATAGTGCTGAAATCACCCAGAACCTACTCCTTTCATTTATGGAGAGGAAAAACAGACTAGTGGCTAGTTTAAAAATGAAGCATAGTCTGAATACATACCACGACAGATGCCTCGAGTTGTAGCCGGAGCAAAACTGGCTCCAAAGTTACAGTCCAGGCCCTTGGTGTGATCACATGGCTCGGTCAGGCTGCAGTCCTCGTTCAGCTGTCTGGCGCAGACTTTACAGCAACCACAGCCGTCTAGGACCACGCTCACCCCAGGCGGGCATTTGGGCATCTCCGTGGGACAATCACACACGGAGGGACAAGAGGAGGATGTGGAAACCTGTGTAGTTCACAGAATAAAATATTGGTTTAAACGTTAAATGTTGATTTCAAATTAAAAGAATTTTTCCTTTAATAAAATCTGAAAACGTCTAATTTTAGAATAAAAGTGAAGAATAAAACTTACCAAAGGAAGGCTTCCAAGGAAGAAAACTAGAAGAGGAGACATCAGCATTTCGGACAAATTTCCTGTGCGCGTAAAGAGGAATCCTTGAGAAGTGTGGCTTTGGTAGTATGTCCTCGCTCAGCCGTTTGTCTCTCTTGTTTGCTGGTAGTCTGTAGCGTTGAGGCTCGTTTAGAGCAGATGAGGCTCTCAGTAAAGCTGTTGCTGTCTGCTGAAGTCTGGCCACCTCCGTGCTTATATTCGCTTCTGGGAAGCTGACGTCGTCCCCGCTGAACTGCTGCCAAAATATGCCTGGAATGTTTCTCGGCGCATTTTCCATCCAAGACCTAAGCTCCACCCTGTCTATACCTCTTCTTTTTTATGCTGTTCAGGTCCCCCCCCCACCTGAATACTCTTTTCCGTCCCATATTTTTCTCCACTTGTTTATACTCTATTCAATTTTCTCCCTCTTCTTGCTTTTTCCCTCTATTATCTTGACTTAACTGCACTTCTCTGTTTAAACAACTATCTTAAGATACCTTTGAGTATGGCTCTTTGTCTTACGAAACTTTGCATTTTTATTTGGTCCTCTAAACTAAGAACACGATGTTATGTAACAACGTACACCGATGCCTCTATCATCTTCTTAGATAATAGCTCAAACTACCATCAGTGGTTTATCTCACCGTGCTGTTTATACTGATCACATCCTTTCATATTTATACAAGGTTACAGAGCATGTCTAACCTAAAAAAGACGTTTTTCTGAAACCTTGACGGTGAGATTTACATTTTACAGCGTCTATTTCTGGCTCTCCGGTGCCGTTATTCAGAGTAGCCTAAGTATTTCCAGATGCGCACCAAGAGCTGAGACGTAACAATATTGCCATATTTGGTATGGCAGTAGCCTACATTATTAACATATTTCTCCCTCTTTGGCCGGCATTCCTGACAGCTTAAAGGCTGGTAAAATATGTTTCCCATGCTGGGATTTTGCTTTTTTTTTGCATTCATGCCTTGAGGTTCTCCTGACTTCACACAAACTGTCTATTTTATTTGGGAAGGGGGTGGGCGGAAGAAAGTGGGTCCTGTTGTGTGTCCATCTTTCTACATGATATTGCTGGGGGTTTGGAAAAATACCTTTAGCCTACCTTTCAGTAGGTTTCGGCCACATGAAAGGATTCTACTTTAATAAAAGCAGACTCACTTTTAAAATATGTCTTTAAAGACGCAGCAAGCAGGCAATGATACCTTGAAAGGTTTCTAAGGAGTTCATTTTTCTTTGTGTTCATCATAATTTGAGAAACAGTGAGTAAGACGGTTGAGGAGCCTTTCTGGTGAGTTTGAACTTTGTATTGTCTTCATTTTTATCTTGTCCTCTCAGATCAACCAGACCTTTTTTTTCCCCATAAAGTATTCCGTAAACATATAATCAGAAAATGTGCTTGTTTAAAATAAACTATTGAAACCTTCCTTCCTTCACGCACAATGTATTTTGGGTTGGATATGTTTCCTTTTCCCATACTCGGCTGAGGACACTAGATGGTGATGTGATGAGATGAATTTAGTGGATGATGTGGGTTTTATTTTAGGATCCTCAGGGCACATCTTTGTGGTTACGCTATAGACCTGCTAATGTCTGCCTGCGTGTTTGGATTCAATGAGCTGCCTTGTGAGTGAGTGAGTGAGTGCATGCAGCCTTTTAGAGTAGGGGGTGTGTCTTTTGGAGCACATGTGTCCTGTACTGGAATGCAATAAGGAATTGCTGTAGACTCAAAGGCACAATGCAAGCAAATGTCTTTCGTCGCCACTTTCTCATCAGGGAAGAAAATATAATGCAAAGTCAATGAGTTGATGCAATAGTTGGTTTTTCTTAGAAAACTTTTAACGAATCTGACTGTAGAGAGACTGAATACACATTTATACCAAAGTCTGATTTAATTTGTAAGAAGTTTGATCATTTCCCTTCTAATTTACTCTGACATCATAGGGACTGTGAATACTTTAACAAGGTCTCTATCTTGATTGATGTCAGTCACTGTTCTTCATTTAGGATTC
>JAUZNJ010008949.1:30471-43856 GCA_034780135.1 Jordanella pulchra
ACATCATAGGGACTGTGAATACTTTAACAAGGTCTCTATCTTGATTGATGTCAGTCACTGTTCTTCATTTAGGATTCACATTGTTTTTACATTGTAAAAATGGCCTGTAAACCAGCAACCCACCGCTGACGGGACAAACCCTTACCTCCCGAGCCACTGTTTTCCCTGGAATTTGTGACATGGGTTATATGTGTTTGTACCTCTGCCCCTTTGTTAAAGTGACAGGAAACAGTGTTTTCATTCTGCGTCAAAGGAAAATAACATTCAGGAAACATTACAGAAGGCCAATGTGTGTTTGTCTGTTCCAAATGTAAAATAGTTTCCATCAAGGCTGTGTGAGAACCTTCATCAAGCATACAGCACACAGCAGAAAGCCCTTTTCAAGTGAATTTTCAATTGTTCCTTCATTTGCCAAACCATGCAGTTCCTCTCCCTCCACAGGAGATATTTAAGAAAAGTAATTGTGGATTCCTCTCCAAAAGATTGTGTGACTCCTTATATCTAAGTGTAATGGAAACCTGTTGTCACATCCCATAAGTCAGAAGACAACAGCTACATAATCAATGCAGAGGAAGTCTGTGGCCAGCAGTTGCCAGCTTCTCCATTCAGAGAAACAGAACAGGATGTTGTTACATGTTTGGATAATAGTTTCCACAGTGGCGATTTAAGGATTAAATATCATAAGCAGAATACTTTGTGTATGAGCAACACAGTCGTTTGCTATAAACACATGGAGCAGCCGGAAGTTGGAAAAAATATCATCTGCTTTCATATGAGAAGCTGCCCAAGTGCGTCTAACAATCAAAGCGTAGTGAACTTCAGATAGAACAAAATACAGATGTTTAAACACTGACAGAAGATAAGCTTATGTGCTCACGTCGTTTCCACTGGATCCATTTATGATACAGCTCCCCTGGAAAGGATTAGGATGCTATCCAACAAAATCCCTGATGATATCTTCTTTTTATGGGGGCCATAAAATGTATTATTTCAACAATAAGTACCAGTAATAACCATGCTGAAAAGCGTGTTTGATAGTTATTTTCATAAGCTTGTTATGCAATAAGCGTCTTATAGCTGGATGGTGCTGAAAATTACAAAGAGCAGAAAAAAAGTAAAAAAACAAAAAAAAAAAAAACATGGAATGAGATGACAGGCACCAGGATGAAATATGATAGAAATATTGAAATATGTTTATGAACAATGTAGGAAGTAATGATGAAGTGAAAAAGAAGGCGTGCGTTTTTATTCTTCCTAGAAAGTGGGGCGAAGAGATGGTGGCCACAAGAGGACAGGTCAAAGGAGTCCTGTCAGAGCAATCTGAGAGCAATTATATCATTCACTGCTGATAATATACGCAGTAATAAAGTATGATTCCAGAGAAATTTGCTGATGACAGGTTAAGGGTTGTGTTATATGCTGAAGATTAAACTTATTTTTCTTATCAGTGAAGAAATTCCTTTTTTATCTTAGCACCTAAACGGCTCTCCTATCAGACTAAGTGTTGACTATGCTTGATGGTGGATTTGGAGAGCAGTCCTGCCTTCCACAGACACTGAGATCATTGCAGGTGGACAAAAGGTGCATGATCACAAACTGCAGGCAGAGCAATGGAAATGGAAGTCGAAAAATGAATAAAAACAACAACAAAAAAATAACGGGAAGTTAAGAAATTGGGATCACAAGGGAAAAAGAATAAATTTTAGTTTAACAAAAATCAAAGTCTATAAAGGTCACATTTTTTATGAACATATTTTGTATTTTCTTATTTGTATTCACGATTTTCTTATTCTACAAAGGTTAGATTCTTCTGGGTTCTTAAAGGGACACAAGCAAATATGACAAATATGACTAGGAAAATCAAATTAAATTACTTGTGGGTAACTTTATGATATTGCTTCCACTAAAATGTCTCATGTGTGAAACATGCAGTAAATGATACAAAAGTGTTGCTTAACTCTTTGGAACCATCATCAATACTGTAACCTCTCCAAAAATGATCCAGATGTGATTTTGCAGCATTGAAAATAAAATAAAAACTCCTGTTCAGTCTTTGGTGACAGGTTGACTTTATTGTGGAAAGCACATATTGCTTCACTATGAGGAATGTGTGCAGTCAGCTATGACTGTAAATACCAAATTTCAGCATCATGGTGATGCTTTCCATTCGTCCGCTGCTCCAGCTGATCGGGCCCTAACCTTATCAACGCTTTATAACAAAAACTCCACCTTCATGATGAATACAACCTTTTCACATTTTGTCAGAAAACAACCACAAACTTCTATGTATTTCTATGGGATTGTCCTTTTTCATTTTTCAAATTATTTGAAAAATTTAGTGAGCATAACAGCCCCAATCTTAATTTGACACACTGAAATAAAATCTAGTTCAACTAGTAGAACTGCCATCAGGAAGCATTTGATTAGTAAATAGTGTTAAATTTCATAAATATAGCTTTTCTGTGGTTTGTTAAACAATATTGTCAATCTTCTAATCAACCTTAATTGACAGATCATTAATCACAGAACCAGCTAACAGTTACTTTGTATCAGTATTTGCATAAAATTCTCACTTCCACCTTCTTAATTTATTTGTTTTTAGATTTTAAAATAGGAGCATCTTTCATTTTAAGAAAAAGTTATTTCTGATTATCTTCAACAGAATGAAATATTCCTTTTTCTATTTTGACTCATATTATTTCATTTCCCTTTAGGATTAATAACGTGCTTTTGAACTGGATTGAATTGAAATTTCATGTTACTTCTGTGTGACAATGAAAGCTAACAAAATTTTGTAATTAAAAGTTTTTTAATTCATTGTTTATCATCTAACTGAAGGATTTCCTATTTTGTGAATTACTTGGAATTGTCTTGCTACTGAACTATGGTATATAAATAAACTGCCTTACCTTATTTAACAAATGTAGTTTTAAATTTCTTAACTTCTAAGGTATAACTCAATGCCTTTTTGTCGGGAAGATATTAAAATTACAAATGAAGAGCAATGAATATCCAAATCTGTCTGTCTCTCGTTTTCCCCCAGAATTTCTCACAAACTATTTATTTCTCAGCGGAAAAAAAAAACTTTTTAAATGGTTTGTTGGGCAAAGAAATAGTTTAAACTATTTTGCAACATACTTTACTTATATTTAATTTAATTTTATTGTCTGATAAAATTTGAAATGTACCTGACTTCATGCTTCACAGCTTGTCATCATTTGGCAGCACTTAGCAGCACAATGTAATAACTTCAGTGAACTATTAACTGGATTTTAATTATGACTTAAAATGATAAAAAGAGAAGCACATTTATGCAATATTGATTTACCTTTCAGTTGCTCTGGCACCATCATTGAAAATAATTGATTTATTTAGCATTACTTTGATGTCAAAACTGGATAGAACTTTGATGAAAAGATCGCAGAGATATGTGTTTATTATTTGGAAATAGCTAAAATGTTCAACCAATAGCAGCTAAAACCAAGTCTGTCAATTTATGAAAGGCTGTGAAGTTTAAATGAAGACTGCCTCCATCACTCTTCTATCCTCTGTGTTATGAAGATATAAAATAAAAATAAAATAACTAATATCTGCTGAAAGGGGAAAAATGCTTAGGCTGTCTCCTTCCAGAATCAAGAATAATGGAAAGGGGGGGCGGGGGTGAGGCAGGTGTTGGTATTGGGAAGAGGGTGGGCAGTGTTTGGTGATCCTGGCTGGAGTGGAAAATGGAATGTGGGGCTCCTCAAAATGTGCTGGAATGTTTAGAGCAGTTGAGGATAATTGAGTGAATCTGGAACAAGAAAAGACAAACCGAGATCTCGCAGTGGAAAAAAGTGCTTCTGGGATGTCTGAACAAAACATTCCATCCATTCAGACAGCTTCGCCAGGCCCAGAACCTTGCTTAGATGGCACTGCAGGGAATAGAAACCCCGCCTCTCCACCATTCCTCCCATACTTGCCCTACACTTCACACAAGCAGAAAGCCCTTTTTGATATTATTTGCCCTTGAAGTTGGTGTGTGTTTTCTACTTGAAGTCTTCCAGGAGCAATGCTTTTAAACAGAGACTTCAAGATGCAGCTGTGCTCTTATCTTCTTTGTTTTGAAAATAATTTCATTAAAGATGGTTGGAAAAATGAAAATCAATGCTGCTGAAATCAGGTTAGGATATATTTGTTTTTTAAGCAACACTCCCAAGTTTTATTTGCTTTATGCACACCAGCATACTAAGTTGATCAAAGTCAACCTCCACCTTAAGTCTTCTACTGTGTCTAACAGGTTTTCTTTAAAAGTTGCATGGATTTAGCTTAATCTCTTTTCTCATTAATTCTAATCCAACTTCCATGTAACTGCTGAATAAAATTATTCTCACAGCATGATGTGGCCACCGCCATGGTTCAAGCTGAGAATGGTGTCTGTTGGATGATGTTTAGTACTTCTGGTGTTAAGCATACAGACCAAAAAGTCTCATTTTGCTCAGAGCACATTTTGTTTCCAATTTTATGCATAACTGCTTTATTATTAGCACACATGCCAAAAAAGATGCCCCAATAATAGCTATTATCATCTAAGTGATGTATTTAAACATCTCCTGAGTTATTCGCTTCTGTAATGACGCCCTGCTTTGTTTGTTATTGCATCATCTTTATATGATGGAGAATGTTGCCAGATCTGACTGACAGTTATCAGCTCATTCAAACAACTTAAAAAAGCTAAAATTTCAACTTCTCAAAACTCATAGTAAAATAGTGAAACTATTCATTAAGCACTAAAACAGTTATCCAGAAAGGCTGAATGTAAGCAGTCAGGCAACCAGTTTTGTAACAAAAATTGCTTGTCCAATAACACCTTCACAGAAACCTGCAAAAAACACTTTGGAGTTATAAATTGTAAATCCAACTTCCATGAATTTCAAGAAAATATAGCCAGATTTTTGAAACTCTTCAGCTTTTTGCATTGTTTTAATTTGACATTGACCAACATTATTTCACAGTAACTTTTGATAAACTAAAGAGTATTTGATGATGTCAAATGAAACAAAACTTGACTTCTCAAACTAAATCAAACTTATGACGTGTGCAAAGGCACATTTACCAAAATGTGTGTATTTTACTTTTCTGACACACAGTTTCAGGAAATGTTCCACTTACTCCAATTTTAAAAACTGTTAATCTGAGTTTATTGTCAATACGTGTTACTGGGATCTATAGTGTATACAGTATGTCATCTGGGCTCTCCTCTGTATATTGTCTTGACTAATGTTTATTTTCCTTACCTGCCTCAGGGATCAAAACTAGTTCTTGTGTTAATTCTGGAATACGTACATTGATGCTTAAAGCTGAAATATTAATAAAAAAAATAATAATTTGCAGTGTTCTAAATAAAAAATAGATAAAAATTGTTAATAAATAAACATTGACAACCATTGGCCAAACTTGTTTATAAATGATTTCTAGAAACTTCCAAATGTGAAAGCTGCCCAAAGAAGTCAGTTGGACAGAAACCCATCATCTGACATCACCAGTGATGATTTTCAAGTTTTTTTGAGATGAACACAGCTTTATATAATGTCTTATAATCAGCTGCTTTAAACTTCTAAACAACCTCACCTGTGACTGTCTGATGTCTTCTTTAGTCTTGATGTTTGTTCTCAGATTTTAATAACTAAATAGATTAATTCTAAAGGAAATTGTTTGCATCCAGATACATTTAGGGGCATCAGAATAAAGCTGACTTGTTACACATGAGCTCAAACATTGAAGGTTTATATTTATTTAGAAAATTAAAGCCATCTTTTCTTCTGGTATTTTTTTGTTTTTGTGCAGCCTACTTGAAAATCTTTAGAAATGTCTTTATTAGCATTTCATTTATCAAAGGACTGGAACTAAGATTCTGCATGTTTCCTTTAGGATTCGAACCACAAGTGGAAAAGCTCTGGGGTTTTTCAGTCATGATCATTTTTTGCTTTCTCCACAGATTCTCAATCAGTTTCATATCAGTTCTTGGGTAGAGCCACTAGAAACCTTTAGAAAAGAAGCATGTTGATATATTCGCAGGATTAAAAATCACTAAGAAGAAATAAATGGAATGAATAATTTGGGTTTATTTACTTTACTGCTTATTTTGTCTCTTTAAAACCGATAAATAACTTTTTGCCTAAATCATTCCTTTTCTTTTTTATGCAGATAATAATAAGAAAGCCAAATATTGCAAACTTCATTCTACTGTGTAAATATGTGACACTGATGACTGATGTGGGAAATCATAGATCAGAAAAAGCCTTGCAGTGCTTTCATTTGAAGGATGTGTCTTGCTGTCCTGAGCCAATGTGAAACCGATGGATTCATCAGCTTTGGGTGTTTTTCTGTCACTTGCTGGACTGTTTGCCCCAGAGGGCTCACAGCCCCGTCGCGCTACACGTGATGATCGGTGCGCGTCACCGAAAACTGTCGCTCGCCCGAGCTCGGCTGACTGACACTGAGTTAACAGCAGGCTGTTGTAAATAAAGAATAAAACCCAACAAACTTACAGAGAAAATAAGCAAGACAGGCAGCATTGCGTCCATAGGGTGGTATTGTTTTTATTCACTCGCTGAATTGTCTCCTAGGGTGTTTTTTTTTCTCCTTTTTTCCCTAAGATTTGTGCGTGCTTAGAAAAAAGGGGGAAGCGAAAACATGGCTGGTTTGATGGCAGGTTTTGGTCACTACACCCATGCGATCGTTCGGGGAATTCCTGCGTCTCTGGCCAAAGAGGCGCTCAGGACCAGCCAGGCGGAGGTGGACCTGTCAAAGGCGCGGGCGGAACATGAGGCGTATGTCGAAGTGCTGCGGGAGCGGCTCGGGCTGGAGGTAGTGGAGCTTCCCGCGGACGAGTCGCTCCCGGACTGTGTGTTCGTGGAGGACGCGGCAGTGGTGTGCGGCGAGACGGCGCTCATTACTAGACCTGGGGCGGAGAGCAGGAGGGGAGAGGTAAGGGATGGAACAGTATGAACCAACACGCCCAATATAAACCCGTTATATTTATGTATATTGAAAGTTTGATGCAAGCTTGAAGGGAAATGGTTCCCCCCTCTCCTCATCATGGTCTCCTGGGATGCAATCAGTTGGTAATAGGTTGTGTGAAGCATACATTGGTACATAAAGTCCCTGTGTTTGCATTGTTTGTATTAAAACTTCACAATGTGTAAAACTGCACAGGATAACAACAGTTCAGGTTATACATATAGAATAACGTGAACTCACCTGCAGTGTGTTGATTACTGTTCAAGATATTTGACTTGTTATATTCACATTATGCATCAAGTGTCTAGTAGTCTGAATCAGTCTTTTTCCAATGCATTTGTGAATTCTGATATTTTTCTTTTGATGCACATGAAGTTTTTAATAGGCATGCTTTAAGGCATCATGGAAGCTGTTGCCTTATAACTAACAATAATTTGGCAAAGCTGGAACACATTGAAATATGCATTGGACAAAGTATAGCACCTTCCTGGATATGAGCAAATTTTACTTTATCAGAAAACAATCAATACATTGTGCAACTGTAGTAAGGGAAGCTGCATTGTAGTGTATTCATGTGTGAGCGTTTGACAGCGAGGGAAACGGTTGGACAGATTCTGTGAAAGCCCCCTGTCATTCCACATCAGTCACTTGGTGATAATGGTCCCCCAGCCTCACTGATGGCAGAGATATTGATCAAAAAGCTCAGTGCAGCTTCCCTCATCCCCCCCAACGTTGCACTTGACGCATATGTTGCCAGTTAGGTTTCCACCGGAACTTTGACAAGAATATTCTGTGCATATTTTTCATACATAAATATCACTGCAATGGTCATGTCCTTTAACCTAATTGTATACTAGGCCAAGAACATACCAAAGCCAATATATATACTGCCAAGATACAAAATGATTGCATTTGGATGTACTTTATAAATGATCAATTGAACACATATCAATTTCTGTACAAGTGGTGTTTCTATAAGGAGAGTTGAAGCAATAGTTATCTGTTCAGTGTGCTAGAAAATACATTTTTGCATTAAAGTAAGCTTAAAGACTCATACTGCATATTTAGGATAATGTACCTATTTGTCAGGATCACCCTTGATCATAAGTCATTGGTTTTGATCATTTCAACTGTTTATAAATGCTTTCAATTCCAATATTGTTCAGTACTTGACTCCAATTTGTTCCCTGGGTAGACATGTAGTGCGATGTCCAGAACTGTCTGTACTTGTTCTTTACATAACATTAGGTCACAACTGTGCTTGAACTCCTGCAGACATTCATACTGTACTGCTTGGGATCGGTTGCTAGGTTCATGAAAAACAGACTTTTTATTGATCAATGTCAGCGAATAGGAGGTCTTTTTTCTGATTTAAGTGAAATTATGAACTTTGTCCAGATCCTGCAAAATGTCTGTAAGGAGAATAAAAGCTTACCTATTTGCTTTGATCTCACAGAGAGCAGATGTTGCCTTGTGGAAAGGTTTATGTAGAGACCAAGATGTGTGCTTGTCTAGATTGGAAAACAATATGCATGTTGATTTGTTGTTGTTGACTTGTTCTAATGGGATTTTTTTAAAATTCCTAAACCTCATTTTAACTTATTTTCATGTCATTGTATCCCAAAGTCACTTCAAGGAAAAACAAATTAGTTACCTGATTTAGTCAGATACTCCCCCTCTTCCTCTGTTCTTGGAAGTGCAAGACCATCACTTCCATAATGAGTCTAATGCATTATAGATTTTTAATTTGTTCCATTAAGTGAAGGTGTAAATGTTCTCGGGCGTTGGCGTCACTATCATCTGAAATGCATACTTAAATTCTCTCATTTTTCACAAGATAATAATATCAATGTTAATATTATTTCCATAATTTTAATATTTAACTCTTGACAAGAATTCTGGAAAATAACTGAGGACCTTCTGTTCCCTCCATATTTAACCAGTCCATATCCACATCTAGAAAACACTTTGAAGCTGTTTTCGACATGCCTGTGATTTATGCCAGGCTACGGTGTAATGAGAGACTGAATTTAACCTGAGGCTGATACTCTGAGCTCCCCCCTAAAAAACTCAGTGATGAGTCTGCAGAACTGAGCTTCTTTATAACCAGCAAACTCCTTTCAAATAAACCATTATGTCTGTTTTTTAAAAATCCTACTAGTATGAAGAATCTAACAATCGGTTCTGCCAGTTTTTTTGATCTTTGAGATTTTTTCCTCATAGGTGTCATTGTATTCATTTTGATATATAAGAAAATCTCACTGGTTCTTCCTTAAAGTATTTAGTGATGGAGACCTCTGGGCCATGTTTGTTAGTTTGTGATGGTGGCCCAAAGCAACAGCACTGCTGTTACTACATACTGGGGTTCCACAATGCAAGCTTCATTTATTTTATGTGCACATCATTGCATATTGAATACAGCTTAAAGGATTGTTTGTTCAGCATTTAGAGCAGCTTGCCATATTGGCCATACAGCTAGTTAGTCAGAAAAATACAAAGAGCCCAGCTGATATATGAAAATCAGATCTTTTGGGGAATTCTTTAAAGAGGTTGTTGTACATCTTCACAGCTGTTTGGAGGAAAGTTCTCCAGTCGTTGTCTGTCTTACAGGATAACTGGCGAAGACTGTCCATAATGTTCTTCCTTTTATAAAAAAAGTCTTATTTGTAAAATGGTCTCCTGTAGTTTTAGAGCAGTTCCTGGAACAGAACTGGTCTTCTTTATGAGTCTGAGCTTCTTTAGGTTGATTGTACTGATGCTGCTACACTACGTTAATTAGAGAGGAGATGCAGGAGAGGCTTAAAAAAGAAATGCTGCATCCTGCTACAAACACTGGTGGACCTAAACCTTAGTTCCTTTAATATTTGGTACATGGACAAGTTAAAATCCAAGGAAATGTGCTGGATTTCTGCTATGGACAAGAATATATCATAGCAGAAATCCCAAAAGCCTGACAGTAAGTCCAATCATTGTACCATGGGGGCTGCCAATAAGGCATGCTTTTTGATTCAGCAGCATCACAACAGATTGAACAAACAGGGATGTGAATCCAACAATAAAATATACAAAAGGGTTAGGTTGTTAATCAGCTTCACAAATGGCTTGTTAGCCTGAGAGGAGGTAAAGATGGACGAGGAAAAGGAGAAAACAGTGGGAGGTTAAGGCAAAATGCAACAAGACAATCAGACAGAATCTCTGTCCGTGATAATGAAAGTGTTTTTTCCAGAAAACTGTTGGCACTGAGTTGTACCGAGTTGAACCACAGCGCTCTGAAAATGTGGCCATAAATTTCCCTTTTCAAGGTTGCATCAATGAAGAAAATGTATGTTTAGCTGGGATTTCACCTAAAAGTGGTTGCTTTGATAAATTCTCCTTTCCTTTCTCGGATGACGCCTCATTCTAGTTTGAGTGATTAAAAACCTTTACTTTTTCTAGAGCTGGACAATATTTTCATATCAATATATATTGTTATATGGTTTAATTCAATATTGGTAATATGACTTTTACACACATTTTCAATATACATCAACGCCTATAAACAGCATTGGTCACTGACTCGTGTAGTTTTATGTGTTTTTGTTTTTCAAAGCTAATATTTATTAAATGTTATGTTGGAGGATTTTTGTAAACAGCGCAAAAAATTCGTCATAAGTTTGTATAGTCATCTGTTGTTGGCAGTCTTGACTGTCTTTCTAAGGCTTTTATTTTTCCTAAATCGATATCAAAATTATATCAATTATATCAACCGAAATTAAGAAATGTATCGTGATTTAAATTTTGGACATATCATCCAGTCTTAACTTTTTTAATACCGTGATCACAGTAATGCCCTCATCTGAACAGTTAAAATGGACAGTGTGTTCTAAAGCAAAGAGAAATGGAAGATGGCAACATTTCGGCATTTAAGAGTAACAGTCTTAAAAAAATTATAATTTTGGATGTTTTCTTTCTGATAGTTGTTTCTCTCAATGCTCTTACCTTCTCTTGATGAATTTGCATTCTGTTTTTATGCACTGGGACTTAAAAAGACATTCAGGCTTCAGGGTTAAAAGGGTTAATTCTGTCATAATCATCAAGTACCAAATCTGTTTAGGGGCAAAATATGAAAAGAAGGTGTAAATTGTAGGGAAAGAATGTTAGGTTGTAAGAGGATTAAGAGGTTCCTTAGAAGTGACAGGCTTAATATGTGTGCTCTTACATAAAAGAACTGCAGAAATGTATTTGCCTACAATGGCCTTATATGGAATTTAAAAAAAGCTTCTTGTGTTAAGAGCTGTTCTCATGCAGGAGCAAAAACCCATATAGCTAGAGTTCGATTTGCAGCCCGCCGCAGTCAGTCAACATGGTTTTAATGTGTGCTTCCATCAATTGCTGGTAAAGTTCAATGAGTTAGTGAGTGGCATGTTCCCTTTTGGTTGATAAGACACCAGATTTATCTTTGCCAGTTTCTTTTCTGGAGATTTCCTTTCTAGAAGTTGAACTAGAAACCAGAAGCAGCAGATAACCTTGTTGAATAAAACCCAATCAAAGAAAAGGAGGATAATGTGATAAATGTTTCTCTTCCTTTATCCATGGTGTAAGCATTTGATACAGAGCCTAAACGATAAAATAGCTTTTCCTATTACGTTCAAATATTAGCCTATCATTTTTTCTCATCTTCCTTATTTGTCTGCTATCTGAAAATCAACTCTTCATATCTTTTGTTTTGATTGAAACAGAAAAGTGGACAGAACTCTGGACAGAATCGGCACTTGAGAGATGTCCTGTCAGTCTGCTTCTAATAAAATGTTTCGATGATCATAGTGATACACTGACATAAGGTATTATAATGATCAAGTCTGAAAGCGACTTTCAAATCCATAGCCCACTGCTTGTGCTTTTGCTTTGTAACAAAAGGTGGAAGAGCAATTTCATGCCCCAATGGTTTGAATGTAGCAATTCATCGCACAATCTGCTCAAACACAGCTTTGTTGTTGCCTCTTTCCCCCACAAGGATGTGAGCTGCCTTTCTACAGTCTGAGGCTCACAAACACATAAGTTTCATCTCTAACATAGAGGACGCAACCGCTTGGAGCAGAGAGCCTACGTTCTGTAGTAGCTGGTTTAAACGCCTGACTGAGACTTTGGGTCCCAGACCAAGACCCTTACCCTCAGACTGCTCCCCGGACGCTGCAAGATTAAACACAGAAGACAATGTTGTTGTAATATACAATGGCAATGAAAAATAAGGTTAATTATTCTGATCTTCCACTGTGATGAGAACCTCAACACAGAGAATTCCTGGAAACAGGAGTTACTGAGATCTGATTTATCATACTTTTTATTTGTAATGTTGGATTAATTGTCCAGGGAGAAAAGGGCAAAAATCCCAACACACAGTTCGACTATTTAAACTGAACTATTTTAAACTAAAGTGCTATATTGGATGAATAATTTGCTCCGTTCCATCCAGTTGTCATACAAATTTTTAACAAACTTAAAAAAAGGCTGCCAAAAAAAGCAAATAAGGTGTTTTTATCTACTGGCGCTTGGAGCTAATTACCAAGGATATGAATAGTGTCATTTCTTCAGAAGTTGTCATTTTGCATGGCAGTAATACAAAGAAAGTAGAGGTTACAAATGAGCACAAACCAGACATCTGAGATAAATGGTGAGAGGCTGTTGGGAATATGTGGTGGTTGCAAAAGTTTTAGTTGATCTTTCACTTTATTTTATTGGTGGTGTTACATTGGGGTTTTTAGATGTAGAGAAAGAAAAGCATATCTAATTCATGCAGCTAGTTAGAAATAAAGATGCTGACAGAGAGGTAGCTTTTCTTCTTCGGAAACGGCAAAAGTCGCCTGAAGCAGGCATGAAAAACTTTTGCCACACTAAGAAACTTATTTCAGACTTTTTGTTTTGCAATACTTTAATAGGTGAGTAAAAACTGTTGGAGACATGGCTGTTGTCACTGATGTCATATATCCCGTTGATTTCCTTTTTCAAATGACAGAATCTTTCTTTATGTTAAGTGAAGACAAGGTGTCGTTTGCTTGAATATTAGAGTAGTGCTTTGTTACTCTATGCTCCATATGACAAGAGAAATCCCTGGTTACTCTTCAATGTCTACTCTGTATGATTATTTTATTGGTCTTGAAACCATAACTTAACCTCTTCATCTCTAGGCCTCTTTTTGAGAAATATGGTTGAAAATACATGCCCAAAATGAATTGAATGTATCTCAAGAACTACAGAGTTTATTTTAATTGTTTTGGTATCAAAATAAAGGCAAGACTCTAGAGAATATGTTACAGCTCTAAAACCTACCCTGCCTGTTACTGAGGAAAGTGAATTAATATGATACACAGCAGAAATTAAGCAAAATATCTATTTCCGCCTAAAAAAAA
>JAUZNJ010008950.1:0-18087 GCA_034780135.1 Jordanella pulchra
ATATATAAACTTGGTCTCAGTTGCAGGTCATTGATCTTGCAACAGGATAATGACCCAAAACACGCAACTAAAAACACCTGAGAATGGCTAAGAGGAACACATTGGACGATTCTGAAGTGACCTTTAGCCTAAATCCTAGTGAGCAACTTTGGAAAGACTTGAAACATGCTGTCTAGAAAAGACAACATTCAAATCTGAGACAACCAGAGCTGTTTGTTGATGAGGAGTGGGCCAAGATACCTGCTGAGAGGAGCAGAAGTCTTTCCCCAAAAGGTTGTGCAGCAGAACATTCAGTTAAGCTACCATTATTTTTGTCCAGGCCTGGTTCATAAGTTTATTTTTAAATCATTCTGCTTAAGCATGGTCCAAAAGCAATATCTGGCTTTTATTTTAATGGAATTTTTATTCATTATTATATTTGTCAGATTCAGGTTATTTCTCTGACCATTGTGTTATTTTTTATTTTTTTTTATCAAATCAATGGTAATAAAGATAGTAGAAATTCTAAAAAAGAGAGACACCTACTGTTAGGGAGTCCCCCAAAGCTGCAATGACTTTAATGTCCGCTGCCTTCACAAATTCAACTAACGAAATGTTGGAGGGGAAAAAAAACAAAGAAAAAGGAAGAAAGTCAGTCGAATCTAGAAAATTTCCTGTTCTAGGAGGATAGAGGAGTCATTTGGGACATTAACATACCTGAAGAGGGGACAGAGGGGGAGGGGGTCATGTCAGGGCACTGGAACACAGGGTGCTTAAAGCTCACGGGACGAGTTTTCTCAGGAAACTCCTGTTACAGTGAAGCAAATCTTTACAGCCTACTATGTTATTTGTTGCTTTTTTATTGTCTAGAATTATTTTAAAGCTTGTTTTAAATGAAACTGAAAGTATTTCATAAACTATTTGTTTTTAGAATGGAATCTATCCTGTCAACACTATTTACTCTTTGACTTCCTTTTCTGGTCATTTATTAATCACAGGTTGCCTTTTGTACATGTGTGCATTCAGATACAAACTTTCCTAGAAAGAGGACTTTAGGACAGCTTCTTCATAACAAAAAAAAAAAAAAAAAGAGAAAAAAACTATGACGACACCATTAAAGCAAACAAAGGCTCTGGGATCTGAAAACGTATTTGGATCTGCAGATATCAAAAGTCAAGAATCAGATCAGAATGAAAAAAAGGTGGATGGGTGCATTCATACTTGTCAGCAGAGGGCAGCATTAGGACTTTGGAAAACACAGCAGACCAACACCAGCAGGTTGATTTCTCCTTAGATCAGATTCTCCCTCTGGTTAAAGTGTTGCTTTATATGAGGAATGAAGAGTCAAAAAATCTACAAACCCCTGGAAGGGCTTTGCTTCACCATCCTTTAACAGTTAAAGTTACTCCTGTTGGGTCCCTTCTTTTCCTACCACTCAACTTTCCATTGATATGATTAAACAAACGCCTCTCTAGGATGTCAATGATTGCTTTCCTTCCCATAATGCTTTAGGGTATAAAAATATAATGTCTCTTATACAGATCTTAGAAAACCTTCTGAAGTAATTCTATGGTTTTCAATAGCCGTAAACTAAAATAAACACTTTTTGTGTTGAATTTGAGTTTCCTTTTACAAGATGAATTCAAAATTAACCATCAATCTTCATTTCACTGAGATGAAACTTTTTTTAAATTTTTTTTGTACTTCTGAATTCTTTTAAGCAACTTGTTGGACAAATGAGATGAGAAACTTTTATGAGAAGTTTTGCTGTTTGTTAGTGTCTGACACCAGCAACCTTTTCTTTGTCCGGTTTAAAAACAAGGTGTAAACGGTACCTTGTTTAGAGCCTCCTTGCTGTAGTGTCGAATCCCCTCTTCGTACTCCAACCACCAGTCGTTTCCTTTAAAAACACTTCAATTCTGTCATTGTTGAATTACATTTTTAAACACACAAAGCTATGATTTCGTTCCAAACATGGAGCCTTTTAATTCTTTTTTTTTTAATAAAAACAAACATCAAAACTTCTTAAAAAGGGGCTACAACAATAACAACTATAGACCCACAGGCCTGCTTGTTCTAGCACTTACCTTTGACAGAGCAGGACAGGAGTGCACATGCCACGGCCATCAAAAGCCCCTCCATAGCTGTGCGTATGGAGCAGTCAATAGGTCACCCCTACAGACTGCACAATGTGATGCTGCTCTGTCACTTTGACTAACCAGCCCTAAAACAAGCTGAAGGGCAGCCTGCTGGGCCAATGACAGGCACAGTATGAACCACAATGCTGCAATCTTATTCAAGCCAGTCATTATTTTGGGAGTAAAAGCTTTAAAATGATATTAACCAACCTAAACCAAGAGATAAGTCTTAAAAGACTTTTCATTTATGTTTGAAATGAACCTGATTTTGCCTGGATTTGAAAACATTAGTATGATTATTTTAACATAAAAAAAGAAATGGTTAAATCAATGACAAACAACAGTTAAATATTCATTATCATTTATTAATCTATGTATAAACCTGTTTTTGTGATGGTAAAAATCAATTTTTCCCAAACTAGGGCGGAGGGACGACCTGTTGAATCCGCTGCGTCTCTTCCTCCAGATACTGGCCGCCATGTTCTTACAGTTCAACATCTCATGCAGACAGGTCTCTTATTTTATGTTTCTCCAAACAAATAACATAACAGATCTGGGAGGAAACTTTAGAAATCTTTCATGATGTAGCCATGGTTTACTCTAGATGGAGTAAAGTTTACACAGGTGTATAAATGGGAGGGTTCAGGGTTTCAGTTTCGATTTGGATGAAAACCCTCCAAAAAGAACCCCCCCAAAAAAATGCAGTGAAGAAAAACAACGATCTCTCAGATCTCTCAAATTAGTGGTCGTCTTAGGATTCAAACGTTAACCCGTCACAACATAATAAAAGACAGTGAACAGCTGGTTGTAGGTCGGGTTTTCTTGCCTTTTAATATAGATTTTAAAACCTGTCATTGCATCATTTTTTAATAAAATTCTCACATCTTTTTTTGATGCCAGGTTTTAAATGCTCCTCTGTTCCTTATTTAAAACCAAACTAATAATTTCCACTCAATTACTTCTGCCGTTTAACCTGTTCTACATCCTTCCTCTTTCTGATAAAAAGCACATTTTGTATGTTATAGAAATTAAAACTGTATGGATTCCAGATGAAAGAACTTGAGCTGAAATGAACTTAGAATCGTTAAAACTGACTCAACAAAAGGTCTGCAAATAAAGAAGCATAATCTTATCTGTGCTCAACTACAAAATTAATAGTTAGTTCAGTCTTTTTTTTTCTAAATGTTATTGAGGATTAAAGCAGATTAACTCCTGAGCCCCAAAACATTTCAGAAAAATAGAGAAATATGAGAAGAAACTAATGCAGAAATCAGATTCCTTCTAACCAGCTGACTTTAAGAGGTTTTTAATTGGGAAACTGAATTAGATTTCCACGAGGAAGTGGTTCCCTCTGGTAGAGTCCTTAACACAGTAAAAAGACAGAAAGAAAAAACATTCCTAGATCCTGTGTTTGTTTTCATCAACCCTCAAATGGAGAACAGTTGATTTTCAGCAGAAAACGAGAGTTTTCTAATGATGCTGAGGAGAGCAGGCAGTGGGAGACATGCTCCAAGCAGCAGGTTTGAAATGAGTTCTGCCCTCAGTCTTTCCCTCGCCTCGCTCCCTCTGGGCTCCTCTCACTGATGCTCCTCATCCTCCTGAGCTGCCGTCTCCTCCTGATCCTGAGGCTCTGCCTGCGCTTGTGGCTCCTCCTGAGCAGGTCTTGGAGGGGGTGCAGGAGCCGGGGCAGGGGGGCGGGGTGGCACCATGATTTGGTGTTGACGCTGCCTGTAGGCTATGACTGTGCCCAGCAACAGGGCGATGACAGTCATGAGGTAGAGGTCCCACTCCGGGCCTAGAAGCTGGTCCAGGTCCACCTGAGCAATCAACTCCTTCAGCTTACAAAGGTTAGACCCAATATGGATTAAGAGGGAATGAAAACAAAAAAAAACCAATTAATCTCACTTAAGACATAAAAAGGCTAAAGATGCGTTGGAGTTAGCCTTTGTGGGCCAAGATGCTACCAGGAAAGCTTACATTAAAGTCTTGCAGGTACTGCAGAGTGTAAACCAGGCCCAGTTTACACAGAGCCAGGAAAACTGGGACCTGAGCGTCGGGACTGGCTTCAGCAGCCATGTCGTAGAAACGCTTGGCTAAATGGATGTCCTGCAGACAAACCCGACAACGTTAATCAAGTTAAAACAATAGATATGCCGCTTTATAAATCTAACTCAATTATAGGTGTGATGCAATCAACCAGCAACGGTAGGAGGATGGATTACTGGATAGAAAGTTCCAGCAAACACTAAAGTTAATTACAACCATGAACCTTCACTGGTTCGTCTCATAAAGTGACTCAAGACAAAATCTATAGATTGATAAATTAGCATTATATAGAATGGATGCATTTGATACCAGTAATGCATAGATCTGTAAATATGCAGGACAGACTCACCTGTTTGATACCCAGACCTTTTTCATGCATGTAGCCCAGATTAAACATGGCCTGGGCGCCGTTCTGCTGCTCCGAAGCAAGTCTGTAGTGAATGACAGCGGTCTCATAATCCACATCTGTTCCATATCCGTAGAAATGATAGTCTCCCAGTTTGATCCGAGCCACGGTGTAACCTTGAAAGGAAAAGAACAGGTGTGAGCCCTCAACCTTTTATAACTCACTCAAAAAAAGCAGAGAAAAAATGAGTCTTAAATGTTCAAGTGGTACATCTGTCATTATACACAACTCCAGTTTCCTGTAATAGTCAGCGCCAAAAAGGCTGGTGTGTAATCAGAAATGGTTTCAACACGTCTCTCTATACTCATTCTAATGTTTTACAATGAATCTGACAAAGTGTAAACAATTAACTGGTTCTTCTCTTCAGGCTGATCAGAGGAAACATCACATACCCATGTGCTCACCTTGTGCTGCAGCTCTTGTCCAGTGAAGCAGAGCACGAGGGTAGGTTTCATTGTCGCTGAAGATATTTGCTCCTTCTGTTAATTAAAAATCACAGCAGCAACAAAAAACACGTCAGCTTTCACTTACTCTACAGTCAGTCCAACTGGTTAAAAATAACTGCATCTTTGATGTCTTACTCTGGTCCAGAATGAAGGCTACGTTGCTTTGAGCCACTTCATAGCCCTGCTCTGCCAGCAGCAGGTACTGAACCAGAGCAGCGTCGGTCTCACCCTCCTTAAAGCTGCCATAGGCCGCCATCAGACGCTCTGACCAACGTCCGCGCTCGCATACATTCTTAAAAAGCTGAAAGCAAGAATCGTGCAGCATAAAAATGTAAATATTTCAGCACCTCTGAGAATGATAAAAGTGTTATAAAACAAGTAGTTAAGATGTGCAGGGTACCTCCACCGCGGTGTGGCAGGAGCGCATCACACCGGTACCAGTAGCGTGCATCTGGGCCAGGTTGTAGAAAGCCAGAATGTGCCCGGCCTGTGAGGCCAGGTTGAAGAACTTGAGCGCTTGTTTGTAATCACGCTTCACACCAATACCA
Source organism: Jordanella pulchra (assembly GCA_034780135.1). Taxonomy (NCBI): domain Eukaryota; kingdom Metazoa; phylum Chordata; class Actinopteri; order Cyprinodontiformes; family Cyprinodontidae; genus Jordanella; species Jordanella pulchra. The sequence goes on from JAUZNJ010008950.1 coordinate 5,564, forward strand.
TCTGCAATGAAGCAAGAAGAACAGGAGACATTTAAAGGAGAAAAAAAAAAAGTCAAATAAATTGACTTTAATAATTTCCATCTTACTGTAATACATGGTCCCAAGCTGGAGTTGACCATCCACCCAACCCTGCTCTGCTGCCTTCTGAAAGTATTTCAGCGCCAACTCATAGTTCTAAAGATAGAATAAAAAGCAGGTTACTGCTGTAAAACAAATTGTTTCTATAAAATCCAGGCTTGACTTAGTTTAACTCTCAAATCTCTGAATAGATTTTGAAGATTTGAAGAAAAATTACTAGAGAAGTTCAGTAAGATGTGTCACTTACCACAGGGACGCCTCTCCCATATAAGTAAGCCATGCCCAGCCCACTCTGGCCCACTGGATTACCCTGAACAATAAAGATACGATTTCAAAACAAACGAATGGAGTCACTGAGGACCAGCAGATTAAATGCAGATACTAATATACTGTTTTTAGTCATATCTACCATGTCTGAGGCCTTTTTGAAGTACTGCAGAGCTGTCTCGTTGTCCTGCGGGAGAAACTCGCTGCCTTCTGAATACATCTGAGGAGGAAACATTTAGAGAAATTAAATGAAAATAAAAAAGGGATTCTGTGAAAACAAAGCTACCGGCGAACTTCACTCTAGCAATGTTACAGATTATGCAAGAAATGTGAACAAAACACTGGAATTAAAGTGGAAGACCATTTAAATCAGGTTTTTTTTTAACAAACTGTGATGATCTGTGCAAAACATAATGGTGGAAAGAAATATACATGAAAAAAAAAAAGAGAGAGAAATAGTCTTCATTGCTCCAACCTTGCCAAGGAAAGCCATAGCATGCGTGTTCCCAGCATTTGCAGCCTGTGTAAAGTAGTCATACGCCCTCTGTTGGTCAGGAAGCAAAAAAAAACATGTTAAGCAGAGTGGTGAAATGGTAGCAAATTTGTTAACTGGAGACTAAATGTTACCTGGTGATTCTGCTCTACTCCACGTCCGCCATGTAGATGGAGCTGACCTAAACCAACCTAAAAATGTAAACAAATAACCTGAAGTATAACTTTTTGGATGGTACTGATCCATGTCGGCAGCAGAGATCCAGATATTCCTTTGGTTTCTGGTTGAGCTTTAAATTGCTTTTCAACAGTATGCATGGTCACTGAACCTTTTCAACACATTCCCTTGTCAGAATAACAAACTGTAACGTACTTTACTCCAACTTTAACACATAATTGGAATCAATTTGTGTTAAGCACACAAAAACCCATTCATAATCAGGCTCATTAAATTTTAAAGCCACTTAAAGTAAAAAGTGGGTTTTCTTCCAAGTTTACTCTGTGTTTAAGCTAATCCGTCTTCCCATCAGCTCTGGGCAAGCCTCCCTGACCCTGAAGAAGAAAAAAAATCTCTATGTCTAATCTTCTTCACCTTTATTTATTAAAAAAAAAAAATAACTTGTACTCATAAACTTTAAGACTTCACAAATTCCACATCTAACCATTAAGCCTCATTGACATTTCAGGACTTTATGATGCTTCTCATTTTCTAGAGCACATGTTTGCTCATTTTCCTTTTGCACTTGTCTAAAGCATAGAAGTCCATTCAAAGTTTGTTGCGGCTCGACAAAATGCAGAAAAGTTCCAGAGGTATGAACAGTCTTCTTTACTGTAAGTACGTATGCTGATGGTTTAGAACAGAAGGAACACAGATGAAATCTGAAATGAGACAAAGGAAAACTTAATACCTGAGCTTGAACGTCTCCTTTCTCTGCCAAAAACTGGTAATACTGGATGAGGTCCTCCTCCAGCATCCCACTGGTGGAGCCTGGGTTCTCCACCTCATCCAACAGTCTGATCCTCTGCACTGCCGAGCCCCCCGTCAGCGACACGTCACTGGCCACTAGAGTTGCAGAAGGCAGGAGTATGAACATAGATTTAAAAGCAGCACCCTCAGAGATAAAATGAAACTGCACCCAGAGGTACTATAAAAGAAAAAGTGCAACAAGATGCTTACCGTGATTTGCCACCAGTCTATAATGTGTTAGTGCTGACTCACAGCTCTGGGGAACACCCACACCTGCCCAGTACCTGTATCCCTAATCATAATGGAGCAACATTTTTAATCCATCATGAAAAAAAAAAAAAAAAAACGCATCTATCAGAGCAGCAATTATATGAACAAGTCAACTCACCAGAATCATGTGAGCTATTAAGTTTCCACCCAGTGCACCAAAGGTGTAGTAAACTAATGCCTGGAAAACATCAGCATAATGTGTAATAATTGACTCATAATGACTGGGTTTAATGTAAGGGATAAGACAAAATGTCAGTGTGAAACAAATACCTTGGCTTGACTTGAGTTAACTCCTAGTCCTGCTGCATACAGAAAGCCGAGAGCCTAAGGCGAGATAATACAAATATATCTCACACTATGGCATTACACAAAAATAAGAGTCATTTAAACTATGAGACATTTTTACCATCTGAGCTTTAGGTGAGCCTTCCACTGCAAGCTTCTCAAACATTTCTCTGGCTTTGGTGATATTTTGGTTCATGTAATCTCCAAACAGCATGGCGTACGCCACCTTCTCTGTGGCCTTCTGATGGCCTTTTTCTGCTACCTTCAACAGCTTTTCATACAACCTGAGAAAGAAAAACAACAAAACTTTGTTCTTAAGGAGCATTATTCAGGCATCCAAGTCAAATTAGGATGTGCAAAGTTAAGATTAGCTCTGGCTAATAATAAAACAAAAAAGGATTTTAAATGCATCTGTTGCTAGAAAAGGCTGCAGTTAAAAGCCAAAGCTGATTGTGATCTTAAACAGGAAGACCAGTGAAACAACCCACAGTGAGTGTTTCTTTTACAACAGCAGTTGTTTAAAGGATGCTGAACAGTAATGCAGCCCCTGCTTCAACACTTGTATGGGTATATTATATGAAGAATAAACACTGAACAGGAGAGCTCAAAAAGATTAAAAAAATAAATAAATATTGTAAATTCTTATAATGAGGTTAAAGAAACAAAGTGAATTTGACATAATATGGGACCTTTATTATTAGGTCTTGAGATCTAAAGCAGCAATAAACTCACTCTTTTTTCTGAGTCTTCCTGGTGGAGCCATTAAGTGTGCGTAGGACTGTCTGATATTGCTCCTCAGTCTCTTCAGCTTGCAGTCTCTGCTGGGCCTGCTCCTCCGCTGAGAGAAGGAAGAAGTTTAAAAGGACTGGGAAGTCTTTACTGACAGGAGTGAGCTTAAATGAACTGAAATTAAACTACGATGTTTATGCTGGTTTCCCATCCCTCATCTTAAGTTGGAGGGACAGCTCTACTTCAGCTGAAAACTTACTCTCGCAGAATCCCCATTTCTTATCATGGTCATAGTCATAGGATGTTGCGCACCACAGCCGTCCATCTCCCCGCCCTTCAGTGGTGCATTCAGAGTACTCTGTCCCCTGGAAGAAAAACGGAAAGACGCAGGGCTCCCCATGGGATGTGCCACCATTTACAAGAGGAACTGAAATATAAAAAAATAAAGAGAGCAAATAAGTTTAATCAAAACAAAAATCTAGGAAGTTATACTATTAATACATCTAAGATATCAAAACAAAGGCTGTAGAGGAAGAGTGCAAGAGGCCCCAGAGTAAAATGACGCAACATAGAGCAACAGAAGCCACAGGTGCAACACGCTGTTAATTTCTCATGGGGTTAAACCGTTAACCCAGAGTGCTACCGCATAAACCCACATGCTGCTTAATGTAAGCCAGAGAGAAAGCAGGTAAACATGCTGGGACTTACCAAAGCTTACAAAATAAAAAGTGAAAGCTGTTTTTCAATGCTTGCTTATATAGGAGCCAGTAAGTACCTGTGCTTTTCAAGCTGGGCAAGTTAACTTATTATAAATAAATGCTCTGCTCACCAACTCTGATGTAATGACAATTAAAATAGAAAATCTCACTTTTAGCATATAGCTTAATGCTTCAACTAGTAATCATTTATACAAATCAGTTATAATCCATACATTATACAAACATACTTCTTTGTAGAAAACTAAAGTAAATCTCATTTACCTTCTCTAGGTTTTTCCTCAGGAGGAGGAGGAGGCTGTTCAGGTAGTTCTTCCTTTTCTTCTGTATCTCTAAGAGTTTGTTTTTCCTCCTTTGATTGAGTGCCATCTAGACGACGAGTCCCGGAGGCAGCTGCCAAAATTCTTGATACAATATGAACGTCTTCCTCCTCAGAGTCTGGATCATGATAAGACTACAAATAACAAGGGAGTAAAATAAAGATCACCAAATCATAAAGATCTGCAATGGTGACTAAGGAGTCTGTTCAATACACTTATCTTATTTTCAAGACTAACTGCCCTTTTTGTAAAACAAAGCCATGGCAAAAATGTGATGATAGTTGAGTTGGGGCTACAGCATATCAGTAATCCTTGCATTATATTATTATAGCTTTAAACTGCGATGCTCATTTCCGTTATCCCATATACACGATTTACATAACTTTATAAATTAAGCTATATCATCTTTTTCAAAACTACAATGCCAGTTTCAAGCGGTACTTTTCCATTATCGCTGCCGAAAATGAAAACAAAACAAGTTTAGCTGAAAATCCCCTGGAACAGGAAACATGGTAAACAGTTAGACATATTAGTATGAAATATTGCTCTTCAAATATTATATATTCTATTATTTACATCTAAAATCTCATGACCTACCTTTAACTCAGAGCCATCGTCCCTGTGTGGATCTTCGTCTGAAACATTAAAAGACATAGCTTTTTTTTAAATTTATAATGCTACTATCTAAACCAAAACATAACAGCTGCTTGAGATTAGTTGTCAAATATATTTATACTTGGCTGGACACCATCACTACAAACAAAAGCGCTGTAATTTCCAACTTACCTGCTGTCAATCCACTGGTAAAGATAAGAAAGAGTACAGCAGCAAAATAAAGCCTTTTAGCCGTCCTGGAACCTCCCTTACAACTCATTGTTGTTGTTAAGGAGCTAACCATCTGCTAGCTGCAACCGCTGCTATTTCTATTACCAAACATTCGGTCACACTGCAAAAAAAGTAGCAAAAATACAATCTGCCGCGCGAGTCTGACTGAACAGGAGCTCCTACACTACATATAAACTTGGTTAATTTTAGCTTGACCAGCTGTCAAACAAGCAAAGATATTTCAATGCAAGAAAACTAGCGAGTAGAGTACTTCAACTGAAACGACACCAAGCTAACAAGCTAGTTTAACACAACCGCAGACAAAAATGGCGAAATATCAACCTAAGAGGATGCTTCCTCGTTATAAATTCAAGTATAACCAAATAATTAAAAGTAGTAAAGTTAAAGTCCGATGCTTTACGATTAGATATTTAAATTAAATAGATTTAAATCAAAAACTACCTCACCTAGCTAACCGTGTTAAGCTCTTACTAAAGATCATCGCTTCCTACTCTTGAAATTCCACCAATCAGCACGCGCTGTAAATAACAGTAGCCAATCAGAATCGGCCGACAATTCACCAACGAATCAGCAGGATACACAATTATATTTCCAGGTGACGAGCTGGTCGACGACACCGAAACATGAAAGAGACATAACAGAAAGTTGGGGATGGTTATTTTGGTCCACTCTTGTGCTTCAGTTTCAACAGCAAATGAGTAATCACTATTCTAACGTCCATACAACCTATTTGGTTAATAAATGCTTTGTATTTGTGTTATTTTGTACATCAGACATTTATTAAACGTTTTTTTACTCTTAAAGAAAAAAAGGAGACATAAATCATAGAGATATGCAATTTTAAATGAAATGTTTATTGAAGGGGGATTTTTGGAGCAAATAAAACTGTTAAAGTTATAGCCTGATCTAGATATTTGCAATTTCCACATCCTTCATATTCATGTTAACTCTTTAAACCATGCAATGTTCAGTATAAGGGGATATTTAAATTGATGTTTCACCGTCTTAAATGTTTTGTCATTCCAATATCCTAAACATTTTTTGTGAGCTGCTACAAGGACATGGCAGTAAATCAGCTTAGGTATGAAAGAAAGTCAGAATTTATCAATGATTAAATCTTAATTACATACTAACCCTTATATTAGAAATAGAGCAAATTTTCAAAAGCAGATTTTTATACTGCACATGCTTAGATTGTAATTACTATATTTTCATGTTTTGAAGCTCTACTCTTTTTAATTTATCTGGAATAACCCTTCAAAATGTTTCTAAAGCTGCCATAATCAGATCTCAGTTTCCAATATCATGTGAAAATGTGTGTGAAATTTAGCAATTATACCAGCAGATGTGCTAATGCATCATTTCAAGTTTATTTACAGGCAGTCATTGTGGTCATTCAAAAGGCAGCTAAGACAAAGACATTATTACTTAGAAAACAAAATCAGCCAACATCATATATTACAGAAAGTGACGGTGTACATTTCAAAAACAAAACAAAACAGTTGATCACATTCTTGCTAACTCTCCACAACTTCCCAGAAGTTATCCATTGGGGAAGTTAAGACATTGCAGTGCAGTTATCGAAACAATTAGATAACTTGTAATTAAAAAGGCACAATGTGTGCAAAAAAACATAAAATGTGTATTTTCTTTTCAAAGATAAAAAGTTTGCTAGTATGCAACAGTTCCTGACATCAGTGGAGAGGCAAAAAAGCCCCAAATCATTATGCAAAAACATTTCACTGCATAAACACACTTAAAAATAATAAAACAAATACGCCTCTTTAATATTGGAGCAGTTGCATTGATTGCACTGTATTCACAAGTTAAGACACTCAAACAACCACAGATTAAAAACATTTTACTCATACGTAAGTGTTCTTATTTATGACTTCGCTGCATGACCTTGCAAATCAGAGGCAATAAGATTTTGAATTATTTGATCTTTTTTTTTTTTTTTTTTTAAATACAGTAGTGGAGTTTAAACACCTGGCCAAAGCTAGACTGAAAAAAATCCCTTTTCAAAATCTTTCTGGGAAACTGCTCTGATACAACAAAATCCAATAAAGCGGTCATGAAATTACCTGGAGAAGGTTAAGGAATAAAAATAAGATACATTATTCTCAAATTAACAAAAGGGGAATAACCCAAAAATAATTTAAATCTCTACTAATCGCCTTATATTATTGCACAATACCATATTGTATAATTACTGAAAATACATTAAATAGTAGCAATAAATCACATTATGGAAAGAGGAAGAATTTTTCCACCAGTGAAAAAAATCTTTAAAAAGTGGTTTTCTTTTAGTGTCCCTGCTAAAATATACACTCCCTGTGAAGTTATTCACTTTTTAAAATCACATTACAAGCAAACTGTACTGTGCCAACCGCAGTTTTAGGCGACAGACCAACACAACGTAGAGCCCGAAGTGGAAGTGGTTTGCAAAAAAAAGTAAATAAAATGCAGGTAATTCATAATCAGCCTCCATTTACTTTGATACCTTTACACAAACCTAGTTTAACCTCTTGTTCTGTTAAATCATAGGAGTTTTTGAGAAAATATTCAAAAGCATCAAGAAACACAACTGACAGGTTGTGGAGGAGATCAAAGCAGAGTCAGGTTAAAAAAAAAAAACATCCTACCAAATATCCAACATCTCAGACAAATGTTTAAACAATTTTTCAAAAAATTAAGGGTGACAGAAAAGCAAAACTGAAAAGCTATACCTTTATACTTTCAATGAGAGCCTGGACCAGGAGCACCTTAATCAGAGATTTAATGTGTTTCTGAAGGAGCTGCAGAGACCCACAGCTAAGGTCTCATGCACTCATAAAATAAACCTAGATATTATACTGCACACCTCATCTCCACTGGGAAACAAGGTGGTGGCAGCATCATGCTGAGCCCTGACAGAGTCCTAAAAACAACATTTGAAGGTAATGAGGTTCAGGGAGCTGAAAACAATGAACCTCTTCTCAAAAGTTCTGGAATATTTTTTGCAGGACTATCACTTCTTGCCCCAATAAAACAGTTGAGCTTCAGAAAGGCAGCATCAGTAAAAATGTAAGCGGTATTTTAAAGAAACCTCCCTGGGAATAAATGCAATATGAAGCACTTTAGAAAATGATTTTTCAGTAAAGCTTTTTTTTCCAAACATAATAAACTGCAATTGAACCGCCCGCTCTTCTCATAGATTCCAAGATCACATAATTCTTTGCTATGGGGAAGCTTTCCCAATGCATCCAGATCCTGCAGAAACTTCACAGAAACAGCTGCCATGTTGTCTGAGCAGGAAACCCAGAGGATCCAGCACGACGAGAAGGCAGACCAGAATTTATCGCTGTACTGTTCTGATGACCCACTCTGCTGCAGGGTTCAGCTGGAAAAGATCCTGCATGTAGGTCTCTTCATGTAAGCATCTCTCCTCTTAGAGAAGGGGGAGAAACTAAAATTAACAGGTATATCAGCTGCATAAAAGAGAAGCGAATGAGACAATGAAGCGGCTCAGAGAAGCAGGGCTGGAAGTTAAACTTACTGATGTTTCCACCAATCTCATAGAGACACAAGTCTTCTTTTTTCATTGACACCGAGCTGGAAAAAAACAAAGAAGAAAGAGGATGGGCTGCAGTCAACTTTTTATTGCAGCAAAGAGTAATTGTGTACAAGTTACCTTTCTTGGCTAAGGAAGCGAGTTAATACATCAGCGGCTTGTAAATCCTCGGTAAGCTGAATTGCCATCGATATTTTACTGAACTGTGGGGCTTGAACTCGAATAAATCCCTGGGTGTTCTCCTGGAAATAAACAGATATATGCAAAGTAGGAAAAAAATAAAACCCTAAAGGTGACATCAGACATAAACAAAAGGTTCTAATCCTAAACACCTAGATAAGAAACTAGAAACTCATTCATTCTTTGTTTAATTCACCTCCACAATCTCTTTGGAATAGTTACTAATCATCAACAGAAAGTCTGTTCCAAGGTATTTATCAAATGTATTATATAAAAAGTCTAAAATGAGCCATTTAATTGCTTATTTTTTAAAAGTCCAATCACAGAGATAAAAAAAAAAACAGATTGGTGAATCATATTTCAGCATGGTTTGGCTGAAAAGTTCTGCAATTGATTGGAACGTGTAACTTACTTAAAGCGTCAGTGGAATTCTACAACATCACCACTAGATGTCACTGTTCTTCAACGGACAAATATTGACTCCATTCTGTTAAAATAAACTACTGGGAGTCTTATCTCTATCTGTTGTGTACATAAGATCCCAGGTAAATTGTTAATAATGTAGCATTATTAGTTCAATATAAGTCTTTACATTAGATATAAAAGCAATGTTTTCCACGTTGTTTCAGTGTTTTAAACCTTTTTACAATTTTTAGCATTAACTTCCAAATTCTAATAAACAAAATATTTAACATTTTACTTCTAAAGATGTTAAATTTGTTCTGTTTGCAGTTAAACAAATCTTTTAAAAAGATAGTTACACAAGGCCATCATTTTTACACATGTTTTTTATTTGGTTACTAATAGGAATTAATAAAAATAAATAGATTAAAGCAACTTAATCAAGAAAACAAACTCTTTCCCACCTCTGGGATTGTCTTGTCAACCGGTCTGTCAATGGTTATCTTCTTCAGCAGCTTCATTACAGCTCTCTCCCTGTGTAGTTTCCGGTGATTTTCCATATTTTGATGCCTGACTTGAGTCAAGATGAACTTTGGGATCTGAGGGAGATGGTAATACAGAGATAAAATTGTCTTTAAGCACAAGCAGTTTCCAGGAATAATATTTTTTTATGAGTAGTCAGGTCACATCTTAAAAAAAAAAAAGGAATCTGATTTACTGATAATGTTCAGGTTCACTGTAACATTTTACCGTCCAAAGGAGGTTTTGGTATCTTATTAGCAGCCGGACGATGTTGGCTGTACTGGTTGCCATGGAGAGCTCCTGCTGCTCTGTCACCTTGGAACGGAAGCCTTTGAACATGAAGATGTTGGGTGCCATGACAACAGAGACATTGTTGAGAGTCATCTTGTTTTTGGCCTGCTGGTCTATCACTCGCTGCAAAAACTCAACTAGTGCCTGTAAAAAATAAAAAAATAAAATAAATAATAATATTTTAGAGACACCTGTTCAGACGGTTTCATCTTTCCTGACAGGAGAACATTCTGGACTACACGTAGATGTAACTATAGAGGAGTTTTTCTTCATTCCTGATTAACTTGTTTTAAATTTGCATTTGTAGTTAACCTCCTTTCTCTGTAATCCATAAACACTTCTAATACTACAGTTTAAACAAATTTCTGGTTTTGAAAGCAATTCTCTTTATCCAAGTTTCTTAATTTTCCTGTAAAGTACTTTAAATGACCCAGTGCACACATGATACTATACAAATAAACTTTCAGTGAGCTACCTTTAATGTATCTCGATTGGCCTCAGGTAACAAAAGCACCAGCAGGTTCAAAGCCTGGAGCTGCTGTTTCTTTGTGGGGAGCTCTTTCATAGCACAAAAAAGCAAAACAGCATGGTTAGACCTCGCAGTATATTAAAAACATGATGGAAACCAATCAGATACATACTATTGACCGCAATAAAAGCATTGAGGTACTCCACGGTGAGCAGGGGGTGAGGAAGTTCCCTGATGAAGAGCTTTAAGAGGCTCGCAGCGTCGTGTTGCTTCAGCTGCTTCCACTGAAACGTCCCCTCATAGAAAGATGACTCAAGCTCCTGGTACAGGGACTAAATTTGGGTGGAGTCAAAGCAGCAAGCATTCAGCATGAGTTAAGGTGAAATCTAGAGTAAATCATTTTAGATTTTTATAGTGTGTCTATGCAAGAAAATACCTTGACTCTAGTAGCTAGTCCAGGGATCCGCAGCAAACCTTCAGTGTCTAAGCCTTCTTCCTCTACATGTCTAATGAGCTATTGAAAACAGACAGGAAATGTTTCATAAACACCTCAAGATTAATGCGTGAATAATCTCCCATGTTTAGAGTTGACTGTCAGGGTGTGCACCTTCTGCAGTAGAAGTGGCACTTTGGTCCCAGGAACACGGCGCTGGTCTTGCTCCAATAAAGTTGCAAGAGGAACAGCAAACAGGCCGCTTTCTATACACACACAAGGACGGTGAAAAATGTCTTTAAGCATGAAAACATAGTCACACCCCTTGTAACTTATGTTGCAATTGCAAATATCAATATCTTTAATTGAAAGCTTCTAAAAGTTTTCAACAGAAATCTTTGGAAGTAATCTCACTTCCCTTTGGCTTTAAGCGCCTGGACAGAGGTAGGAGTTTTAAACAGTAACCACCAGGAGCACCAGGTGAGTGTACAGATTGATCATTTTTATACCATTAGTCACTAAAAACTGTTTTAAGATGTTACTAAGAGAGAAAGTACACCTCATAGCTGCATCTCTGCGGCCAATTCATTAGGATTATGATATTTGAAATATGTTTTCAGAGCAGCAGAGCTCAGCCGGTCTGGCTGCTAAGCTACGCTAAGCTAACCAGGCAGTAGTACTGGGAATAAGTGGCAATGGCCATTTCAAACCCTCAAGAACCAATTCAACTTAAAACACTGCTTTGAAGCATTTGAAGAGTGAGATCTGCTGGATTACCAAGTAAACTACCTTTGACCGGGTATCGTAACTAAGGTAAACATTAATTTATGGCTCAAGTGGTTTGTTCAATCATCATCATAATATTAATAATAATGTAAACAATTAAATGCCTAAACCATGCCATTTTAATGTGAAAAATTCTGATGCATATTTAACTTTTGATGCCTTCTTAAAGCTATTTGTAGGCCTATTTGTTTAATTATACCTTAAACTGTAATACAGTACTTTATAAAGAAGATTTGAATAAAATGTTAAAGACCAGTATTGATGTTAAATTGTAAAACTGAAAGGAAATGGTAGAAATTGCATTTTCTATCTAATATTTCCCCGTAATTATACAGTAAAGTATCAATTCCCTGTATCTGCAGACTAACAATCTGTTTTTTTTTTGTTTTTTTTGTTATTCTAAAAAAAACAAACTGTAAACAAAAATATTTTCTGTTTGTGCTAGATAGATATCTGATATAGATATCAGAATTAATCAATGTTATTATTGAAGTTGGTCATCTGCTATTACTTATCAGCTGAAACAAAAACACATTAGATTAGTCCTTTAAATGTGTAAATGAGTAAAGTCTTTAACTGCCACCACCTGGAATTTCATGGGTTGATATAAATAATTGGTCTCTAGCCTTTCTGACTTATAGATAATAGAGATACACATACTGGTTTGGATTTGGCAAATAGTTTTTCATCAGCTTAAAACATAAAAATTTAAAAAGGTTTGCTGTACGTGTGTACTGGGAAAGCCTACCTTTGCTTTTTACTCTACCAGGCTTATGGGCCTTGACGTCTATCCCAGCCGTGTCAAACAGAGCCGTCATTTCTACAAGCACAAGTCTGCGTACCTGAAAGATAGAAAAATAAAAACATGGATTCAAAACAGTTTTTATTTCAGGTTCCAAAACATGGTCTGTAACTATG
>JAUZNJ010008961.1:0-18086 GCA_034780135.1 Jordanella pulchra
GAATTGTCTTTGTGAAGTGCCTTGAGATGACATATGTTGTGATTTGGCGCTATATAAATAAACTGAATTGAAATTGAATTGAATTTATTTAATCTCAATGAATTATGTAGCAAACATTGCAATTGCCAAAAATGCCAAAGATTTTGTAGAAAACTGTTTTAAGTAAATTGATAATAACAATAAGACAGATGGGTATTTAAAAATTAAAATTAATATAGGACTCATCTAAAAACAAACATTTTAAATTAAGCAAGCAGGGGTTTGGCCATGCAAGCAACCACGGATGGACTTGTTTTGTCATACTTCACTTCTGAATTGTAAAATAATCTATCTAGCAGTGAAATCTGAATCGTGCTTAGCATCAAATTCTAATGATCTCAGCTTTTCTTTTTTCCCGTCACACAGTAGTTAGCGCTGATGGTTCATTAATAGGTCATGTCTCAGCACAAAACCTGCATCTCAGTGACCGTTGGGGTAAAAAACTGCGTACGTCAGTTTTTTGGAAGACAAATAGGCAGTTTGGCTGCATCCTGACATAAACCGCATTGCAACAGCAAGTAATCCATTATTTATTATTATTTTACAGATTGCCATTTTTCTCTAGATTAGTATGTATATCTTTAGAGAAGGGATATTTAATGTGCAAGATGTCCCTTTATTTATTTGAGAGCAAAATCTTTTAGAAAAAATGTTTACATGACACAGAAACAAGATTGTGTTGCATCATAGCCCAAGAGGTGCTGCTGTTTATCAAAGGTCTTGTTTTGATTTGGGTGGTTTGATTTTTTTTCTTGCGCAACAACTTTAAATGCTTAATGTGCCCGTATGAGCTACAGCAAAATGTAACTTGGCTCCTACTCCTCTTCGAGAAACGATAATAATAACATAATTTCAAGTTCAAGAATAAATTGTTGACTTTGGACTTATCAGACAGTGTAATGAGAACTGGACAAGAATCTCTTTGGTGATATATTACTTACATAAGATAACCCTGCATTCTAGAAGTCAGACAGACTTATCGTAAGTGTAGCAAAACAGCAAAAATAGCAAAAATTAGAAAATTGCATTGTAACTAATGATTTTTAATGCTTCAAAAACATCTCCGACAACTGCATATACTTATTTAAATATATACTATATGAGTTAAGGATGAAAACAGCCCTGCATCTTATCAAGCTGCAAATAACCTTGCGATCAAATTTGATGTGAGGTAAAAGGATTTCTGTAAACCTCACATGTAAAATTAGGTCAATTTAACCATTTTTAAATTCAACTGCACACTTGCCTACTCCTACATAATTAGCTTTTTAATGGTTACATATAACAAATTAATATGATTTGGTTAAATCAGTGGTCTCAAACTCCAGTCATCGAGGGCTGGTGTACTGCAATATTTAGATGCATCACTGATTCAAAACATTTTCATATTAGCTAATCAGCAGGGATTGGTAGAGCTTGAGTGCTGCTAGAGAGGCAGTTAGGGTATTTGATACAGGTGTGAAGGGCAAGGGACTATTCTTAAAGCTGCTGGATGGTCCAGCATTCAGGGTTTCCTTTGAATTTCCATCTTCTAAGGTTGCATAAAATAATGCAACAGTGTAGCAGATTCCCTTGTTTCTGCTTGTTTAAATATTAACAGCATTAGTTCTAAAATTAACTAGAGCCTACAGTTATATCTTGTGCTTAATCTTAAGCAGTTATTAAACAATATCCTGTGAATTAATGCTAAAAGCAAAGCAAAATTGAAGTATACTATAATAGCATTCTTCAAATTATATCAAGACAGGTTGGTATTGTAAGAGTGAAAATTGGAGTTATGAAAATGTAAAATGTTTTGGAAAGGTTTTATTGTGAAAGCCCCGGAAGGAAGTAAAAAGGGGAGTAACGGCTGGGTAGCGCAGAAGAATATAAATGTTCGACATTGAGAAAGAACTAATTTGTTTCTGTGGATTATTAGACAAAGGAGAATCACAGTACTTGGACACCCATGAGTCTTACAGTATGTAAAAATTATTTTAAAATAATTTTCAAATGTTTTGGATTTTTTAGTGGCACCATAGATAATTGATGAATTGGGGTAATTTTCATCTTCAAAGGAGCATAGTCGCCCTTTGATTTTAATAAGATAGGGTAATATACAGCAGGCGTCTGCCCTGACAGTGTTTTTTTTACTAATCCTTTTTGAGCCTTAATAGAATTTAAGGACCTGGTGTGATGAGCAGAACCATGGAACTACCGTGGAACGAGCTAGATGACCACAACTGTTTAATAGAGTCTACCGAGCCCTCGCCTCCTGCAGTGCTGTGAGGTAAAATGACAGCTCTGCTCGTTTGAAGACCAACTGATATTAAACCAATCTATGACAACTTAAGTCGTTTTCACACCTGATTGTCCGGTAGACTTGGATCAATTGGGGACCAAAATTGCAACATTGTTACCATTTTCATCTGGCACTTTGTCAAACTGAAACAAACCTTTTGATCCATCTGTTTTCCCCCTCGCCTGCAGTGGCTCTGCACCAAGAACCACTGTAGAAAGACGGTTGGTCAACAACACAAAACTACTTCCTTGTCTCTGAAAAGGAAAACTTTATGGAATGATAACAAATGTCAACAATCCAGGCGAGGGGTAGGTAAGTAGTTGGGTCAGAAGGTTGGTTTTGGTTTAACAAAGTGCCCTGTGAATGCTGTCTTTTGGCAAGTAGGCAGATAAGTATCTTTCAATAATGGGCTCAAAATGAAAGAAAAACAAGGCAGATGTCTCCTTAGGCAGTTTTGTTCATACTCAAGGTGTGTGAGAAACAGCACATTTTACTTCAGTTCAGTTTATTTATATAGTGCCAATTCACAACACATGTCATCTCAAGGCACTTTACAAAGAGAATTCATTCAAATCATACAGTCAGATTAAAAAGTTTTCTATCTAAGGAAAACCATCTAATTGCATCAGCTCAATGACTGTACAGCAATCCCTCACACCAAGCATGCATGTAGCAACAGTGGTGAGGAAAAATTCCCTTTTAACAGGAAGAAACCTCCAGCAGAACCAGGTTCTGCGTGAGAGGCCATCTGGGGTTCAAGAGGACAGAAACAGACATACAGAAAGAAGCAGAAATATTAAGGGTAACTCTCAGCCAGCTCCACAGGCGGCCCCATCCAGCAAACACACAGCCAGGCAGACGAGCTCAGAGCCAACTCCCATGTAAGATGTTGAAAGAGAGCAAATTCAGTTAGTCACAGTAAGAGAAACAGGACAGCCCTGAAAAACATGCCAAGCTCCAATAGCTATTCATAAAGGTGTTGATGGTAGCAGTCCAACCGACTTGACTTAAGTGCACTGATGTTTAGACTGCAAGGTATTTTTAAGATATGAATAACTTAATTTATATTATTACACAATTGTACAATTACAACTTTTGGGGGAGTCTCCATTCTGTTTGGCATTCACATTTCCATTCGTACCACACCAGAGATCACTGCATGTTGAGTCGAAACATCTATAAATGAAAAAGGACAAAAGAATAGACATTGTCTTTACCTGCAGGTGGAGAACCACATACCCTTGCCTCTGTATGTTCTGGGTTCGTATGGCCTCAGTCTACAGATTTATTCATTCAAAAGTGGGTGTAGCTCTGTTACAATGTTTCCAAGGATGGGGGTTTAGAAACAGATGTACAAATTTTACAACCTATGGTTAACCAATCGATCCTCCTTCATCCAGGGTCAAAACAAGTCCAGCTTTGATTAATTACAGCTCTAATGTCCTTAAACTCTCCACATAGGATCTCCTTCTCTTATCAGGAACTGGTAACTCTCAGAAACCAGGGCAGTCCTCATTAACCCTTCACCTCAGGAAACTTGTCACATGATATGGATCCTGGAGCAGTTCCTCTCCCCCTCAGTATTCTTCTGTAATGATCCTTTGTAAACAAGGTCTCAGTGTGCTTATATCATAAATCAGTTACACCTATGACCTCGGAGCACATGGGAAAAGGTCCTTAGGCTCTTCTCACGGTGATGCAGAAGGAAGTCGTCTCCTTTCTTCAAGAATATATACACACATTAAGAAATGTATCTAACTACTTCAAGTTAAAGTAAAAACACATCAATATCATTTCTACAAATCATTTAAGCAAACATTAGACAAAAACACTACAGTTATTACATTGTTCTAACACTTCAACTTAGCCGAGACCTAGGTTTTGAGGCAGACCAAGTTCTACTGTTTGGGTTCACAGCAGAGTTTGATTGCACATTCATACCTCCTTAAGCAAATCAAACTTTGCTTGCCAACGACTATGGTCCAATGAAAGCGGACTAAACAGGGCAGGTGTGAATACACCCAAGTTTTAATGAATTCTTCCCAGAGCTTCCTATCATCATATCAAGTAAAAAGACAATTCACATTCCTAACAAACACAAACAGTAAGACAGCACCAAGGTAGGAATTTATTATGGAAAGTATTATGTCCTTTGCATAGACTGTAGAGACACAGAATAGCATTGTTATTACATATATCGGTATTAATAAGGGCATTTACTCACGCATCCATCAACTCTGCAGAAACCTCTGAATTCGTCTGCAGCTTTAGCTCCCTTTTAGGTTAACACCAACATTCATACTGTATTCCTAGCACTATTCGAGTCTTATTGCTCTTGTAAGAATAATTGTCTTGATTCCAAAAAGAGCCCAACAGATTTTGCTTTCACAAGTGGAGCAGTAGGGCTATCGCCAAAGTGTTCCGCTTGTTTTGTGCATATAAATTGCTTTATTGTAATTATACAGGGAGTTTTAAAGATTATATACACACAAGCAATATAAGTAGAACAGGAATGGGAAAACAGAAAAAAAGGAGAAAAGATGAAAGAAACAGGAGGTAAAAGAGAGACAATGATAAAACATTAAACATCAACAACATAGACTTTTTTTTTCCCATGTATTCTCCATCTATACTGGATATAAGAATACCTCTTATGAACACAAGTTAACATAAAACAATCAATTTTAGATATATGATATTCACAAAAGCCATATATTTCTACATTAGAATATGTTTTGCATCTCGTCATGTGTTAAAACACATCCATTTGACTAAATACTTGCTTTTTTATTGCTTGTCTCTTCACTTGATCAAATGCCAAAAATTACTATTTTTAGTGGAATAAAACAACAACTGAACTGCAAGTTGATACAGCAGAAGAAATAAACATTTAATCAGATGTTTATCTCACCCGCTTCATCATTCTCCATTCATGCAGTTATGCCTCATTCCCTTTCTCTCTCAATGACTCCTTTATTTTTATGAGGAATTCACATATGTTCAAACGTAGTAGACAAACACTCCAAAGTGTGAAACTCAGTGTTCACAAATCACAGTGACAAATGATTACAACCACTCATTACTAACTCTGAAAATATACACTAAAAGTCCTCCACTTCTGTTACCATAACAACTACTGCTGTAGCTTAACATCCTACCCCCATGTACCATAAAATCAGATTACATACAGCATGATTTACTCAATTATAAATACATTAAAACCTGAGACAGATTGTCTAAAATGCGGAGTGTCCCTGAAAATCAGGAGATCTGGTCAACATAATTTTATGGCCAACAAAACATGAACAAGGAGGATAAACCTTTGTGACAAGACCTAAACTTTCTGTCCATCAATCCATGTAGTTTCTACAGTGACAATAAACTAATAAATTACTGTTAAAGGCAACCAGCAAAACCTTAGCCTGAAGGTAACAGGACTTTACCTTTGTTGGCATATCAGAGCAGAGAGCCTTAAAGTGTTGCTGTGGTATTTTCTGTCCTTGTCCATATTAACCACTGTATGTCTTTAGAATAAATTTTCCTTTCTTTTGCATGGATCATATTTAAAGTACATCTATAGCTCCTTTAGTATACGGTCACCAAGCTTATCTGTAACATGCTGCTGTCGCTCTCAGGTAATGGAGGGCAGGGCCAAATAAGCATAGGATGCAACACAGCATTGGCATTCTTCAGTTTTTGAGTGACAGACCAAATGCATAATAGGCAAAAATGTCAATTATTTCTTTTGTCTGACAAGTCATCAACATTTTCGTCTAGGCTTTGTCTCGAAAATAAAAACTCATGTACGTCTTGTCATTTTTTAATCATCTAAGAGCCATTTTTATTTCGTCACTGTCTCATTATCATCATGAAAAAAAGCTTTGTCAACTAAATGTTTTCATCATGGTTATGGTTAATGAAAACAACACTGGTTTAACAGAAAAAAAGCCTAATATTTTATTGTAAACAAGAAACAAAATCAGAATACAGAACAAGCAGAAATCATATAAAAAGACCCCCAAGTTCTTGGTCAATCCCTAAATTTTTTATAAGATTTTATGACCGTTTTTTCTAAAAATATTTAATGAGAAGTTGAGGTGGAGAGGTTCAGTTGTTTTAAAAACACCTAAAAGTCAACAGCCTTTTTATTTAGTTTTTTTCTGTTCTTTTCTTTTTCACAATGTGACCTGTGTTCATTTAAGGCTTACCAAGCTGTTAGCTTACATTTGCCAGGGCAGCTTTGCTTAATAAAAAAGGGATGTCTAAAGATGAAATTGTAATTGCATGATTCCTTTAATTATGCATGACAGCAACCAGTATCAAAGCAGACATTCCATATTGCTGTAAAAGTAACCAGTATGTGTATGACCTTCAGTCATTTGTAGTTTAAGTCTAGAAGTGTGTTTGAGTTAAAGGGATTTATGTTGGTAAATGCTGTAACTTTCCTAAAATACCAGTTATTGTAACATACCAGAGAAGACGGTGGTCCATGGCCCACCCTAGGGTTGCTCTCAAATAACCTTTCCTAGATTAAGCACTAACCCTGGGCCAACATTCCCACACTTCATGGCCACTGTTGGAATGGTGGTAGGAAATACCCATAAGTTACTAAATGATGCATTTAATCATTGAAGCAAACCAGTATGAATCTTGTCTATTGGTTTTCCTTCCAGACATTCTCTTCACAAAATCAAAATCTGATAAGTTTACAAACAACGTCTTAGTCTTTTTATTTTTTGTGCTTATAAGTAGTGTTTTTTTTGTAAAGCTTAGAACATGAAGAAGTGTGTGGTATGTTTTCGTTTTAATAACATTTGTGATGTAACCAAACGGGCAGAGTGTACATATACTTTTAATCATAAACCATAGATAGATGGACAGTCCTAGAGAGCATGTAGACAGTCAAATTTGCAAACTGTTTGGTCATGTGTTAGATATATAACACATGCACATATATATAACTCATATAATTCAATGCCCTACTGAGTTTGCTAAATTCACTTCTGAAAGTTGATGGTTTTTGTTAATAATTGTGGAGTGAAGTCTAAGGAGGCTAGTTATTATCAGGGAAAGTTCTGTATCTATATTTTCATTATTTTTAATGTAAAAAAAGAATTAGATTTTGTGATATTTTTATTAGTGCCTTATAATTTTTCTAAAACAAATAAGGGTTTAAAATCTTTTCCATGAAATATGTCTCTTAAATGATTCATTCCTTTACCGTTTAATGTTAAAAAGTTATGAGCCCTTATATTTTGGATGATATCTGGGGTGTTTCAATCGGGATTTTGTCAGCATGGGTTAATATAAAACCTATTAATTTCCAGATGTTCCCACCAAGCTGTTAAAGGTGTACTGATATTAATATTTTTAAAAAGCTGCAGTATGCTGCGTAATTAAAGTACTGATAAATGAAATATCTGTAACCCAGATTTCAGCTGCAAGAGACTATCCCTTAAGGCAATGCAATAAAGGGATTTAGATTAAAGCAGATCTATTTACCATTATAGCCTAGTCAAAGTTCAAATATAAATCAAATTAAGGATCTGTGGCATACCTTTAAAATTATTTTTCCACCTCTCTTCGTGCAGTGTAAATGATCTGAGCTATTTTGCAAAGAACATGCAAAATGTTCAGGATTACTGAGTAACATTGGCCTGGACCTATGAACAAAAGCAATATCTGACTGTGAATATTAAAACAGACAGTTTTCTCCTAATTACTATGGAAACAAATGGAAAACCAACATATATTCTCAAGTAAGAAAATTCTCAAGTACTACCTGGTGTATCTATAATGGTGTTTGCATGATCTATAAAAACCCTCCAGAGGGCTGGCTTGACTGTCATTTTCTCTTGACTGTATTTATCATCATGTCTTCTGCCAAAGCATTGCTTCAATGTTCATTATTTGGCCCAATCACAAGATAAAACAATCAATAAATCCTCCATTGCATTGGCTGTTTTGTGTGTCTCAGAATTGACCCAAATATTTTGAAGATATTTCATAATCCTGCAAAAATTAAGATTTTGGAAAACAATTGCAAGATCTCAGGATTCATATTTGCAAGGCTCAGTTGTATTGATATGGTATCACAACACTGTTACCATAATACCCCAAAAACACTCACAAGTTCCAATCAACTCATAAGAGCTGATTTTATTAAATAAATAAAGGTGTTGATGGTAGCAGTCCAGCCAGCTTGACTTAAGTGCACTGCTGTTAAATAAATAACTAATTAAGGCTTTTTGTTTACCCAAAGTGGGGGATATATCAATGCACTATTTCAACCAAATTCGATTTCAAAGTGATTGTTTACTTATTTGATAATCTAACTTTAAATATAAAAAAGTTGTTAGTGACAGAATATCAACAATTGGCAAGGGTCATAATGTTTTGGGTGACAAATATACTGTAAGCACGTATTATGTTGAATTAAACACCAAACATGTAGTGACAGGCATCATTTTTACATAAAACGACATTGACAGCACTTGGGATCTTTCACTTACTTCCCCACAGACTGCTGCTGTTGGTTAACAATTCGATGTGAGCCCAATATTAAAGTGAACTATTAAAATAGACATGTCAGGCATTCGCTAAATCAAAACAAAAACACAAGTAAACAACAACCCAAAAATGACAATGCTAACACTTCAAAATCAGAGGCTTTTTATCACAACAGGAAAAAAACAAGGTGAAGCAACCAGCTGACCTCACCCAGTTTTGAAACACAGCCTTGTTTCCGGCAACAAACCACACAAAATAGGTTATGTTAAAAACAAAATTGTTTTATTTTTTTTTATCTCCCTCCACTTGATATCATTTTCCACTTTGTGGATTTTGAAAAAAGAAAAAAAAACAACAGCAAATTAATAAAGGTAAAAAAGACAGGGTCGGCAAAAAAGAAAATACTACAATCACTATACAGCAGAGAACAACAACTCTCAGGATGGAAAACTAATGTTTTGTTCCTTTCATTCTTTCTTGCCTGTTTACATTGATACAATCTCTAGGAATGTAATAAAACCTGCAATCCAGGTGCATGATATGAAAGACACAAACAATCTGCCCGAAGGAGCTCAGATGGAAAACAAACACACAGATGCACACATACTGCTCACATACAGGGCCCTTGAAATTACTAATGGCTAATGTACACTTCAACATGCAACACTTCAGTACTTGTGCTAGGTCCTACTTAACGCATCCTTAGAAATGGCAAAAAAGTAGGCGAATCTGTAAGAAAATAGGCATGGAGACCCTTATTTACAGATCATCTGCACATTAAAACAGACCCTGGATGGGAAACCTGATGGAATAAAAGAAAGTGTATAAAGAGATGGACAAGGAGAGGAGCAGGGAGAGATGGGTTTCACATTCAACACTTACTCAGCTTATTATAGCATTTATACAGTCAAACTTCTCAAGTAAAATTTGTAAATAGTTTCCAAATGAGACATTTTTCTTTTTTTCAGCAGTAATTCTTTTACAAGACACAGAGCCCCCTTCCTTCTTTCTCATGTATGCTAGATTCCAGCATATTATCCTGCAGCTGTGACTTCACCTAAGCTTGGTTTGCAACATAACAGCTTTTCTGCATCATACCTGCAATATTAATCAGCACAAAAATAACAGTGGTAAAAAAGAAATCTGTCTTTTTTCCTCCCTGTCAGTCCTTAGCGTTGCCACCCATATTTACCCATCGGTTGATTGACAAGGAAAATGCAGAGCGTGGGACGGTTATTCACAGAGGCCAAGTAATGGTGCTCTCTCTGTGTTGGAGATGGGAGGTGGGCGACTTAATGACTAGGAAAGACGTAGTGGGCGAGATTCCTGCTTTGTGCTGCGTGACTGTTGCTGTTGCCCAGCCATTGGTGTGTAGCATACTGTTAATTAGACGGATGCTTCTCCTCTTAGAGAGGTGAGTGATTGACAAGATACCATCTGTGACCACATATCTATCTATCTATCTATCTATCTATCTATCTATCTATCTATCTATCTATCTATCTATCTATCTATCTATCTATCAAGCTATCTATCTATCAAGCTATCTAGCTATGTCTCTCTTTGCCTATCTGTCTGTCCATTTATCTCATATAGTTTTTCCTAGTATCATTGACATCTAGTAAGCTGTATACGGGTGCATATATTAGCTACAGTAATGAAACTGGATTGCATCTTAATAAACTTGCAACACTGAGTTTGCCCATGAGAGGAGAATCGGCCTCCGGATAGCATGTAAACAATGGATGATTGGGATAATATATGGGAATTAGACGTGCTTTGCAGTAAAGGACATGAGCAGGGGATTTGGAATAATGATATTGATTCATATGCAATTATCACTCTGGTGTAGCATATCCTTGCAGTATAGTGCCTCTAGTTGCTGCGAGGGTCTGCTATACTTTACAAATGAAACTGATCTGTTACATATAATTTATTGTTCCTGCACATATTATCCCCATAGTAGCATAATTCTAGTCTGTATGGTTCTGCCAGTAAATTGCATATGCCACAATATAAAAATGCCATGTACCAAAACAAGCAATAAAAATACTAAGCTGCGTTTACTTGAAATGAAAAACTAAAGACTATTTCTTTATTTCTCTGGATTCGACTCCTGCTTCACAGTACAGAGTTTACCAAGCTGACATTACAGCTTGCCCAAATAGTTTCAGAAAAGGGTATAAAATCGATGTGCAATTAGGGGTGTCTTGTATCAGGCATGATGAATTATGCTCTTTGCTCTAAGGCTGGGTTATAGACACTTGATCAATCCAGTTTCTGTGGCTCGGGAGATATTGCTCTATTTCAAAGCCATTCAGTCAGATGTATTGATTAACTATTGTGTGGAGGATTGAAAGTCTATTCCAGGGTTTTCTCTGAGCAGTAAAGCTGTTGTAGAAAAGCCTATGGTCTAAGCCTTCTGCAATATATTAAACAATAAGATGTATTCATGTTGTTTTAGCTAAGCTTACAGTACACAATCTTCTCTACAATATTTATTTAATATTTTACTAAAGTACTTATATTTGGACAACATATAGACTATTTACACTACCTTTTTTTTAAAAGATTGCTGTGAATTGTTTGCAATTCACTTCCTACAGTGTTTCAATACACCAACATAAATAACAAATCTACAGCTGAAAAATAAAAACAGCATTTGAAATTCTCATTCTGATTTTTTTTAAGAACAAGTGAGCTAATCAAAGTAGAGCGATTAAGTGCGTTACAATGCTACTGTAGACAGGCTGAAGTGTTTAGAGCTGTAAACAACATGGCCTCTTATTAAGAACGACTCTGCAAATAGATCATCATAACCTTCAGCTACAGGAGCCAATCAGCACTTTCTCATCAGGGTATACTGAATGTAATTAAGGACTGAAGAATTGTCTTGTTTATATCACTGTAAACTCATTGCACCCCAGTTGGGGTGTTATTTACACACTAGAAATAGGCCAGACTGAATTTGTGATCAAGGCTATGTTAATGATGTTCATATTACATTGTGAAACCATAAATATAGAAACCAAATGCTACACCTTCCTCTGGGGGAGGCCACAGCGCTCAAGTTTGGAAAAGTGATATGAATGCTTGTCTGTCTACTTTCCTTCAATGACGAGTTCACAGTCTGGTTAGTTTCATTGCATCTCCTTTGGGTTTTTGAGCTTTTGGATTTGCATTGTCAAGGTTTCATCCCAAGGGATTATCAGCGTGGTTGCTTTCTCAGCACGAACTTCATCTACCCTTAAATCTTACACCCCAGGGATCTTCCAGCTTGACAACCCCCTCTGCAGCTAAAATCACTGTTTCTCCAAACCGAGTTGTTAAAAAAATCATGTACTCAAATATTTCAGCAGCTTATAACTTTTCTATTAATTGTTATCTAAAAATGTAAATACTGTGTAATTAAATAATTTCAAAACAGCAGTAAGCACGTACTGTTTTAGAATCTCTAGAGTTTTACTCTTGGAACAGATGGTCTGCAAACCAAACAGTCATAATTTCTTCCTAAATCCAATATATTGAGTTGGATGATGGTAAATGCCTTAAAAATCTAGAATAATGGGAAGAAAATATTATTTGATTCAATGTGGATAAGGTAATTAATAAAACCCTTAGTGAGTTATTTTTTCAAGATGATAAAACAAATGTGTGTAAAGACAAACTGACAATTCAAATGTTCAATTTTCTTTAGACCCTTTTTTCAAGACCTTTACGCCACTGAAGTTTACATACATAGTAGAGATAATCTGACTGCTTTTTTTTTTTTTTTTTCCAAAATCCACCCATATATAATTACTGACATGCTATTTCCAAACACACTCCGACAATCATGACAATATGTTGTTTTGTTGTCCACAGTTTTTTTTTTTTTATCTTCTTTTTATCTTTATCAACAACAGATTATGTACATACAGATGTTATGGGCCACTGAAAACCCTCAGTGGAAAGCTGACGTGGGACAGTATGTGAGATTAAAAGAAAAAAAGTCAAAGAGATTAGAAATATAACCATAAATTAGTCACAGACCAAACGACCTGCTATTGTGCTTGAAATGGAATCCATCATTGTTTTGGGAGCAAGTAGTTGCATGCACAATATGTGTTCTTTAACACCCAGATACATTGCAGAGGAAACGACATGTAGTGTCTTAGATTAAGGGCCATTTTGACAGAGTTTCACAATCATTTCCGAGGACTGTACACAGTAAAAGTACAACAACAGACTTTTGATAGAGCTTGTTAATGGCAGATCCTTTTAGATAATACACCACATATTTAACAATGATGGAAATCCCTTAGATACTAAATGTAGGGGTTATTGCTGATTTGTAAAATAAATAAAAGAAAACAACAACAAAAAAAAACACATTCCACATTTGATTCATTATTGAATAATTCCCCTGTCATGTTGTAGTAGTCAGGGGTCAGCTGGGATAACCTCATCCCTTGATATACACTTGCTATGGCAGATTTGCATATAGTCTCTGAATGTGAGCTTAACATAAGAAATGGATGCAGACATGATGTAATATGGGATTTCCTCTCACTGTTTGTGCTGTACAGAGTTTTTTTTAGTCACAGGTGCACACCAGAGGGAGTGGTGGTGCACTATTGTGAGATTTGTCCTTGAAGAGGATTCTTGTCAGTTTTAGGGTTGAACTTGATTTATGGGGGCCATAACTGAGCGACAGAAAGGACAGGTGGAGCTCAAGCTCCTCCGCTCACCCAGCCACAGGTAATGGCTAATTACATCTTTATCTCCCTGTGGTCTGCCAGAACAAGAACTGACTTGCAGCCCCAACTAGAGACCAACATGGATCCAAATCATTTATCTAGCTGGTCAGCGGAGGACACAAAAAGACAAGAGGACATGTGCGTAAATGTGTGTTTGATAGAGGTAAAAGCATGACAGAAAGAGTCAAATACATAAACTGTTACAAATTATAAATTACATCACCAGCCATCACTCCAGGACGTGAATGAAATGACCCCTTTAAACAGTTTCAAAAGTAAATTTTAAAAGCCTGTCATGGTGAAATAGACCACACCACTTCAAAAACTTTACACCTTTTTTTTTGTTTCATTTTTTTTGTTTTAATCTTCATTGAAGTTGTTCAACGTGTGTGAGCAAAGTAGAAAACCTCTCTTTATTCACAACTTATCACCATCATATTTAATTCATTTTTTCTCTCTTGCATGGAATTACTACTATTCATTGTTACTCGAATACTTATTAACATCATCAGCATCATCATTATCATCGGTAGTAGTAGTATTAACACCGAAAAAGTAAAAGTAGTAAAAGCAGCTAACCTTGCAGAGAAAAAAACAGACAGTGCAGGGAGGGAAAAGGAGCGTATGGACTTACAACAGGAACATCTCTAACCAGTACATGCTATCAACAAGCGACAAAGTTGATGGAGCTGCAGAAGCTGTGAAACAGAATATATTTTTTTGTCAATGGACAGTCTCTTTCTGCTTCAGAAGACTTAAGTGGAGTTGAGGCTTACTTAAGATCTTGTGTGGGGGACAGCTCAAGTTGGTCCCACACATGGCCTCTGTGCTGCATATATTTACACTAGGGAAATGAAAAGCGGAGGGCAGGTGGTAAGGGACTGATGAACAGCTGAGAACACTTTAGCATTATGAAGGTCAACTACACAAAGCACTTTTAACACAGAGGCAAGGAGGAGAGGGGGGGCTTAAAAAGGTCTGGGTAGTGAGGTCTACATGCGAAAACTTAGTATAAACCTCCCCGAATTACATAAAGGGGACTGACACCATCACCACCCATCCTTTTTTTAATACATTTTGACATCATTCATAGCAGCTTCACTGCTACACTGGTAAAATAAGAAACAATAATAATAATAAAAAAAACATATATGTTGTCACTCAGTTTAAGTGTGTGATCACAGGGTGAAACTTCACATGACAGCCAGTATCACATCATTACTATCATTTCCATACATAACCACCAAAATATTGTGATTTCATGTATTATTTCCATAAGGCAAACATTGTAGGTCAGTCAATAGTCTGTGTTTTATCTTACATAAATGACCGTACCGTTGTAAGATTATCTATTTTCTCATTTGTCACCATCGACATTAATATACACTTTCTATCAGCCTCACCTCACTAGGAGTAATGGGGGAAAACAATGGGTGGAGAGGGAAAATACCAAGTCAGACAAGTCTGCAAGGCAAAAGGGTCAAATTCTATGTCTGAAAGAGAAACAGAAGAAGGGGATATTGTGACTAAGTTGAATTTATAATTGAATTGAGATGGACAGGGGCTTTCAAGGGAGTAGTCGTGTTTAATGCAGTGATTCAATGGCTCCTGAAATAATGCATATTCTTTTAGTTCACAGTGATGGGTTCGTAATTAAAGAATTTAATTTCCGCTTTCCTTCCGTTGAGAGAGGGGGGAGAGAGAAAGACCAGACAGAGTAGAAGAAGAAATTGGGCTTTCAGGGAGTGTTTGAGGATGATTCCAACAAACAGAGCTTCAAACTTTCACAAGCAGAACAGCAGTGAGGGAAACCCAAATGCACAAGCTGGCGCTCATCCCTGGATGTAAACCGACCCCTCGACCCTGGAGAGCTCCTGGTCCTGGAGAAAAAAAATAGGAGATTGGAGGAAAGAACGGGGAAAGGAGTGAGAAAAAAAAAAAAAACAAGTTACTATCAAATAGAAAATTAGTTTTTACACTCTGAGGGACAGAATCTCCACACCAGTAGCGCTCCCATCCATCACAATTTACATCTAGATTCAGAGATTTTCACACATGACTTCATACATATCGATTTGTAATCTGATTCGTGGCAAAAAATATTTTCCTGGCTGTTGACTATGTGCTGATTTATTAAATGATTAAACCAGGTATCAAATGCTCACTATATGTCACTAACTGAAACATGCCAATTAAATTTTGAAGCATTCATCAACTGTAAAAATCAACTGATACTTTAATGCAGTTGAAATTCAAAAAGTAGCAATTTCTCCATAGTGTTAGGCTATAAATAGCAGGCTTGCACCAATCCTAATGACCTTATAATTTTTAAGTTGTTGCTTTACTACATGACATTTCATAACTACGAAGAAGCCGGCATTCATTAATTTCACTTTGGTGTCTGTGTGTTCGGCATATGAGCGAATAAAGCTGACCTTAACTGTGATTTTTGACCCATCAAAAACCATTAATTTGACATCATTAAAAGAATGGCAACATTTAAAAAAAATGAAATTTTGCGATTTTAGTTATCCTGGTCCAGACCTATGAAGTATGAACAGATATGTATCCATGACCAAATAAAAAATACAAAAAAATGTTTTCAAATTAGTTAGTTGTTAGAAGTAAAGAAAAATTAGAAGTCATCCTAATCTAATTAAAAAAAATGTCTGTCATAGTAAATTATGAATTAACAATTATGGGTACCCGAGTTTAAGACTGACAACAGGAAGAAGACTAAGCAAATTGAAAAAGGCAACAAATTATACACAAATCTAAAGAAACTAGTGAAAAATGAGAAGAAAAGTCACTAACATCTATCATTCTAGAAAGGCAAATCTAGGTCAAATACTTTGTCTTTAGAGAAAAGTGTGAGCCTTTATCCACAGGACTATGAAGTAACTATAAAGCAATTGAGAAAGTTTTTAGTTGTGTTTGGCCTACGAAAGCTACCCCAAGGCCCTATTTGCAACTCATCCAGGGGGTTTCAAAACAATCATTAATGACATCTAAAACACTGCAGTCTTGTTTAGGGAACCTAAAACCCCTGACAAACCTATTATTTGACTATTTATCTAGCACACACTATAATAAATTTGAACATAACATATAAAGCTGTCCTTTTATACCTTTACAGTATCCAATACAATAGTGATATTGCGTCTTTAAGAATTGACAGATACTGTGGTTGACCTGATACAACATAAGCATGAATTATGCATACTTTTATTACTTATGTTGTGTGTTAAAAAAGATTTGATCAACTGATATTCCCTAAACAGAAAAAAATAGTCAACAATGATAGGTTTAAGAACAACTGACCCACTTTTGACAGAAGCTAATACCCATTAGCTAATATAATCCAATATTATTCTTTTCCCTGATATTGGACCAATATCAAGTAACTCCGGCTCGAGATTAGTCAGTGGCTAAATCTGGTAGTAAGCATTTCTTTTCTTGTGAAATGCATCCTCCCTGTATGGGGATCAGAATAACTAAACATTCATTCAATCTACCAATTTTTATCTATATCATTGAGCAAAAGTAACATCTAGCTGTGCTGAAATTTAAAGTCCACTTGAAAGTCTGTGAGAGTCATTGGTAGATCAAACTTTCTTTCTCTAATATAAGTCAGCAATTATCACTTGGATAAACACGCCCATTCATCCATCCAGCTGAGAGGCATTCAATAATTAATCCATTTCACAAAGTCTAATACAGGAATTAATTATATACCAGTGCAGAAAGGGTTTATGGCGGCAGTCTTTTACCTAATCTTGGCTACGGCTGACAGCATGTGATCAACGCTGAGTCATATAAAAATTGCAATAATCATGCCCCTGAGCATTGCAAAGTTATTTTACTGGTTTGCTTAGGCAAACAGATCTACAAAGCTTATCAACCTGCTAAGTTGATATTTTTCTGACCCCATTGGTTTGATGTAATAGTAGACTTGTCTGAGATCCTTTTACAGGAGATATCCACTGCAGAGGAGCTAACTGCTGAAATAACATCCGTATAGGAACCTAGAAAAGTGAGCTATTAATCAAACTAGGAATGAGCAGGTATGAATATCTGTTTTTTTTAAACAAAAAACAACGGTATTCCAATATTTCAGTTGCTGCTGAACAATAACCAAATCTATGGATAGTTACAGCTATGAGAGAGTTTTTTATATTATTTGAATGACTTTTGTTTCTTTTTTAACTTTAGCATGTGTAGATGTTATGAACTTTGTAATATTGTTTTATGAATATTTGTAGTATTTTCATTGTTGTACTTCAAGATTCAAATTAATTGTGGTCTTATTGTAAGTGATAGTGATATTTAGTTACAAAGTGCAAAAGCCAAACAAACAATGACAGATGTATAGTATGAAAGTACTGAAAGAGTTGGAATAAAACAAGTTCAGCTTTTCAGTGAGTTCAAGGGTGGGAGTATAGACATTTCATCACAGCGCTGTGTGTCCCGAGCCCGTAATATCATCAAAGACCCCTCACACCCCCACCATGGACTGT